>APFE030540462.1:11265-98218 GCA_000404065.3 Pinus taeda | reverse complement strand
AGTAGGAGAAAGTGAATTAGGCGTAGTCCATGTGCACGAGTATTGTTAAAAAGAAAGTGTTCGGTGGTGCCGCACCTCGCCGGCACGGTTGAAAGACCACCATAGGCTTGGGGGCGTGACACTGGGGATCCTAGTTACTGGTTTGTGACGTTTACCAACACCTGTGGGTTTTGGTGTAATGGAAAACCTTCACATGGTATCAGAGCTTGGACCCAGATTCGATTCCCCCGAGATGTGTTTGAGGAGTGGTGTTGGAAGAATCACTAGACCTCTATAGAATCCGTAATTTCCACCCTGGAGATCCTAGTTACTAGTTTGTAATGTTTACCAACACCTGCGGGGTTTTGATGTAACAACAAATCTCCACATTCATGGGTTTTGACGTAACAACAAACCTCCATATCGATGCGTTTTTCAACATACCAGACTTCCAACAGAGAGTTGCAACAGCATTACCGATTGTGCCACCACAAAGGCTCTGCAAAGTAACACTAATGAAAACCTTAGAACCACAGCTGCAAAGAAACTGCAGGGGCTGACGATAGCAGTGGTGATGGCTATCGATGGTGGCGACAACTTCAGTCATTAACAATGGCAATGGTTTCGCGACATAATGAAGAAACTTTTCAATTCTTTACGTAGACATCATGCTCAGATCTGTTACTTTATAGTCTTCAAGATTTGAAATTCAAAGCCTCGGATCTTACGATTTGGTGTTATCTCGACTTTGTGAAAAGGCTTAAGTCAACATTAATATGCTTGGCTCTTCTAGCTCTCTGTTATCTTTTTTTAATAACATATTCTCCACTTTGTAAAGAATTTTAGATTTTTGCTATATCATGTAAAATTTTACAAAGAGAGAAGCAATGGGCATTGCACTCTATTCTTGTCATTAAATAAATTTTAGATAGATTAAGAATTTTCCAAAATCACTTAAAATTAACAGCGTGAGGATTTGTATGATTTTTTTTTAAAATATCTTAGGTGTTTAAAAATAATTTTATAAAAAATGAACTAACAATTATCTATTCAAACGTTTTAATTATCAACTACTTATTCAAATGTTTTTAATTAATATGATAGATTATTCTTTAACAAAACTAATTACACAAAAAATAATAAGGGAAAAAATTATAAGGAATAAATACGTTGCACAATTAAGAGTGAGAAGATGTTGTGATAATCACTTACAATATTATATTATTTGCAAACAATTACAGCAATGTAAATTTATACGAACACATAATTTTAAAAAGGAAATACTAATTTGGAATGAAATCTTATGAAAATGCGGCAATTTTTAATATTACATTATTATCAAACAATGAGAACAATGTAAACGTACATTAACAAATAATTTAAAAGAGGAAATATTATTTTGGAATAAAATCTTAATATTAAAATGCATTATTATTATATAAAGATAACATGTCATGTCAGGTCATATATTGAATAACATAAAATTATAAACAATTACAAAACATGATATTGTAATTTTGGATATAATTTGGAATTATATCTTAATACAAAAATACCTTATTCTATAAAAATTAACAGTTCAAGTTATATATTAAATAACATAAAACTATAAAAAAATCACAAAATATGATATTGGAATTTTGGATGGTGTTGTTTTAGAATGCAACTCACAAAAGTATAAGGATAGTATGGCATTAACCCAAAAACTTATAAACATACATGTATCTTCATTATGGGAAGGAGAATAATGTTTATGTGAAACAAATATTTAATTGTTTGGTATCATTGTTATCATTACAAAGGCATTAAGTAATTAATATGTTAATAGAAAGATTTATAGTCTTTCATATTTCTTTATCTTTCTCAATCTATAGTGCTTTTCATTATTGAAAAGAAAACATCATTTATGATAAGCCCCTTTTATACCATTGTGTAGATTGAGTTGTATTTCTCAAGGTTTTTGGTTTGAATTTTGTTTAAATATATTTTAGCCTTTCTTCTTTAAGTGGAATTTTCAAGTATGGAAACCTTTCTTAATGAGGAAGAATTCATTTATCTCATAGTGGTGGGTGTAGTTGTGAGTCCTTGATGCTAGTATTTAATTTTGTTAAGGATAAAGAAATGATTCTCCACACCAGGTTATAATTTATGGCCTATGCAAGGTTAAACTCATGAAGTTCTAGTTTTGTTTTCTCAACCTCCACAACTTTGAACTAATATAGATCAAGTTTTCCTATCCATATTTACACTTATTTAATTTTTATAAAAAATGCTCTAACATTTATTTATTTATATATATGTCCCTAAAGTGATAACATAGTTGTATATTGCGACTTCTATCGCAAAAGGGGAAAAAGCGGCCCGGAGGGAAAAAACAAAGGTTTCGATCGATCTCAGAGGTAGTCCTCCATGAAAGGACGCACAGGAGGGAGCTCGGCTCCCTCCTTCAAGCAGGCAATGGTAAGCAGGGGAAAAAAACCTATGGAAAATGATAGAGAGCCTTCAGAAGGAAAAGATAGAAGCAATGAAGAAGAGCAAGAGGGAATCAAGGCAAGGGAGCACAATGATGCATTGGAAAATGTGGAATATGTCAGGGAGCAAAGTACTAAAGGCAAAGCACACATGGGACCATGCAAGCCCAAAGCGGCAGTAATTCCCAAAATCATTTTAAATGATCCAGCGTTGCAGGCGCACAGGGATCACATACAAACATATATAATCATTTGTAAATTCATGGGGTTGTGGCCCACTGAAAAAGCTTTAAAAACATGGATTAAATACCATTGGAAACCAAAAGACAACATTGACCTACATCTTGGATCCAAGGGATTTTTCATTGTAGTTTTTGCTAATATTGAAGACAAAGATAGAGTGTTTGAAGGAGGGCCTTACTTCTTTGCTGTTGCAAGCCTCTATATGCGGCTGTGGATCATGAACTTTCCGGAACGCGAAACTTTCACCTCAGTCCCAATCTGGGTAAGACTCTACTCTCTACCTCTTGATTACTGGCAAACAAAATCTCTATCAGCCATAGGAAATAAGTTAGGGCATTTTCTCAAAGTTTCTGAGGCCACTAGAAGGGTAAAGTACACTTCCTTCGCTAGAATATGTGTGGAGATGGATCTCTCTGGAGCATTGCTAGATGAGGTTATTCTGGAAGTGTTTGATGAGAAATGGATACAAACAGTAGATTACGAACACATTCCTTTCATATGTCGCAAATGTCACAAGCATGGACATCTGGCCAGAGACTTCCCTCTTAGTAAGATAGAGGACAAAAGCAAAGCTAATATAATGAAGGATCTAGAAAGCTTCTTCAAGGTGGTACACAAAGGAAAAGGGAGCAAAAGTGCAATATTCCTAATTATCCATGGCTAATTGGAATATTCGTTTTTGCCCAATTTTTGCCTTCTATAGTTATTTATAAATAAAAAAGTGAGGACGGGGGACATAACTCACTTTAAGAATAAAAAGTCACTTCCTAGTAGCACAATGTTGTGACTTAAGGAGGAGCCAAGGGGGCCAAAGGGGGACACAGAAATAGGGCCCACACAGACACATGGAGGGACTGCGTAGGAGGAAAGAACACATGGCAAGAGTGGAATCACGCAGGAGGAGGTGAGCCTAGGGATTGTGAGTGGCAGAGGCTATAAAATAGACAGGAGCCCCCTCATTTTGCATCATTATGGTAATGAGAATTTGTGATAGTCATTTTGACTTAGAGCAGACTGGTTGTTTAGCTAATCAGTAGCACTATTTAGTGCATTGAGTGTCTCTGTTCGGAGATCTCACCCTTAGCCCCGGGGGACTTCGAGTGCTTGCTCGGGCAAGGTATTTCCATTGGCATTCCAGCAATAGATTCATCAGCATTTTAGTAGCATTTTCATCAACCTTTCAACAACAGTTTCATCAACGTCTTTGAGGAACTGCGCAGAACCCCAAGGGAGTGATTTTCGGGGGTCGGCCATTTCAGAAAAACTTTCTGGGTTTTTTTGGGTTTTTGGAGTAGAGTCTGATTCCAAAGTTTCAACCTTTTCTAAGGAGGGGAGTAGCCCCAAATCCTCATTCAATTTCGAGCATCAACAATGGCACGACAATTTCCTAGTCGCTGGGACGTAGATCAGTGTGAGGCCATTCCAGGAAAGATTTCTGGGTTTTTCTGGGTTTCTTGAGTAGAGCCCGAATCCAGCGTTTTAGCTTTTTACAAGGAGGGGAGAAGCCCCAAATCATCATTTGTTTTCTAGCAACAACGACAACACAACATCAACATCCACGTAGAGAAGCCATTCTTGTCATCCTGAGAGTATTTCTTCACTTGCCTTGTGCAAGTCGAGGTGCCATTTGTCTAATCACCTCTTGTACTCATTTATTTCTCAGTATAATAAAATGGTTTAGCATTTCTCGCTGCATTTCTTGTGTATCTGCTTATATTTCTGGTTTACATTATTATATGTTGTTCTATTGTTATTTTATCTCTTACAAAGTCTTAGGTGGAGAAGTTGGACATTTATTTCCAGCTTAACCAGATGTCCGAGGTAGAGGCCATCAAGGTGGCAACGTTGCATTTGGATGGCGAGGCCCAAGATTGGTGGTTTCATGGGATGGTTACATTGGGGCACTCCACAGTGACGTCATATGCCGAGTTTACTAGGAGACTGATGGAGCGATTTGATCGGAGGGATCCAAAGCAGCATTCCGTTGAGTTGACGAGGCTCAAACAGACAGGGATCCCAGAGACCTACATTGCAGATTTCTTTAGGGTCTCCGTGATGGTGCCAGACCTCTCCACGGCACGGAGGGTCTATATGTATGTTGAGCGGTTAGCAGAGCCACTTCGGGTTCTATTCCGATCCACTAGACCAACTATGCTCCCTGACGCTATCAGCAGGACCCGGGACTTACATGATGTCTTACCCAGGACCCGAACACCTTACCCCTAGAGACAAACTTTTCAATCTAAGGGGAAGGATGTGAGGATTCCACCTCCAAAGGGGAATCCAGGATGAGTATATCTTGACGATGATGCCAGGAGGGAGATGAAGAAGAAGCGGTTGTGCTTCACTTGTCAGGAGCCATGGGCACTAGGACATAGATGTGTTGCTGGTAAAGCACATTTTATTGAGGTCTTCTCTGAGAGCAGTGGAGAAGAGGATGACGAGGAGGATGTGGAGGCAGGAGATAGCCATGCCATATAGGGACCTTTGCCACCTCCACCACCAGTAGCAGGTGGTGCATCTTTTGCACCCACTGGAGGGGCCCTTGCAACGTTGCAGGGAGTTCCAAAGTATCTGACGCTATGCGTACGAGGGAGAGTACGTGGCCAGCGTGTACCGGTTTTGGTTGATAGTGGAGCAACCCACAACTTCATCGATGCCCAGATGGTTGAGAGGAGAGGTATATAGACAAAGAGCTTCGATGGGTTTTCAGTCTTGGTCCCAAGAGATCAGACCATGACGTGTGCTTGTTATGTTCCAGAGCTTTCAGTGACGATGGGCACCTACACATTGACTAACCACTTTTTCGTGGTCGATATTCTAGACACCAACATGATACTGGATGTTTAGTGGCTTATCACTCTAGGGAAGGCCACGACAGATTGGAAGACCCTGGAGATGGAGTGGGATGATGAGAAGACAGGGAGGTATGAGAAGATACGGGGACAACAGACATATCTGCCTCAGACTGTCTTGGCTCATCGGATGGAGGCAGTCTTCCGAAAGGGAGACATAGAGCGGGCAGTGGAGCTGCGTGCATCAGAGGCAGGAACTACAAGGCAGACGGTACACCCATAGATATAGTCTATCCTTGATCGGTATGCCATAGTGTTTGGGGAGATTCCACCAGGACAACCACCAGATCGGGGGTTTGAGCACATCATCAAGCTTGAGTAGGGCATACAGGTCATGATTACCACCTCCTATAGGCACCCCAAGGCCTATCAGGATGCGATTGAGTATGCTATCCAAGAGTTGCTTACATTGCCAAATTTCACGTAGCCATTTGTTTTGGAGTGTGATGCATCAGGAGAGGGGATCAGCGTAGTATTGATGTAGGGAGGTCACCCTATGGCATTTGAGTGATGGAAGCTCCTTCCACATGGGAGGTTGTATTCTATATATGATAAGGAGATGCTGGCCATCATGCATGCATTGGCTAAGTATCGGAAGTATTTGGTAGGCAATAGGTTTAAGGTGAGGGCTGATCACAACAGCCTCATGTTCTTTTTGGAGTAGAAGCAGCTATAGGAGAGGTAGCAAAAGTGGATCAGTAAGATCCAAGCATATGACTTTGACATTGAGAATGTCAAAGGTAAGAACAACATGGTAGCAGATGCCCTTTCATGTAGACCAGCCACGTTGTCTCTTATGAGCTTGGATACAGATTGGAGGGCTCGACTCTTAGTAGTGTACTCCAAGGACAGATTTGCATCTGAGGTTCTGGATGGGCAGGTGGCAGATGACAGGTACAGGGTGGTCGATGAGATCATCTACTACAGGGACTGGATCTTCTTAACTGAGAGGTCTCATCTCAACAAGAAGATACTTCAAGCATCACATGATTCCCTATTGGCGGGACATCAGGGTTTTACTAAAACCTACAGGGCCATTAGGGAGAGGTTCGCATGGAAGGGCCTCAAGGAGGACGTACTACAACACATCTGAGAGTGCAATATTTTCTAGAGGAACAAGGGAGAGATGAGCCATCCCGCAAGATTATTGTAGCCTCTTCCCATTCCGGAGGGGAAATGGGAGAGTATTTCGATGGACTTCATCACAGGGTTGCCCTTCGTATAGGGCAAGGACTGTATCTTTGTCGTCATTGATCGACTGACAAAGTACGCACATTTTTTTGCCATATCCGCACACTATACAACAGCACAGGTGGCTGAGCTATTCTGCAGAGAGATTTTCAGGCTACATGGTCTTCCTAAGACCATCGTTAGTGACAGGGACAACCGTTTCATGGGCGGGTTTTGGCAGGAGATTTTCCAGTTGGTGGGGACGGAGATGACACTGAGTACCAGTTATCACCCAGAGACGGATGGGTAGACAGAGATAGTTAACAAGTGGCTAGAGGGCTACTTGCGTAACTATGTCAGTGGGCAGCAGCGAGCATGGCTAAAATGGCTGCATCTAGGGGAGTACTGCTACAATACTTCACATCACATGTCCATTGGTATGTCACCATTCTATGGTTTATATGGGTATCATCCTTTATCTTTTGTTGACGTGATGTTTGGTGATAACAGGGCTCCTAGAGCCAAGATCTGGATCCAAGAGAGTCAGGATATCCTCCGAGCTCTCAAGGATAACATGGCTACAACACAGAACCAACAGAAGTTGTATGTCGATAGGGGTCGGGTGGAGAGGCACTTCGAGGTAGGGGACATGGTCTACCTATGATTACAGCTATACCGACAGTCGTCACTGAAGCAGAAGGGGGCTGAGAAGCTCAAGCCTCGCTTTTATGGGCCATACAGGGTGATACATAAGATTGGACAGGTTGCATATGAGTTGGAGTTGCCCCAAGGCAGCAAGATTCATAACATTTTTCATGTATCATGCCTGAAGAAGGCATTGCGGTAGCAGGTGACAGTGACAAATGAGCTACCACCCATGGATGACGAGGGGCATTTGGTATTGCAGCTAGAGGCTATCATTGGTACTAGGGAGAGGCAGTTGCGGAGCAGGACGGTCTGGGAATTCTTCGTGAGGTGGAAGAATTTTCCGGATGAGGATGCCACTTGGGAGAGTGAGAAGATCTTGCAGCATCCATTACTTCAGTTGCTTGAGGAAAAGCAACATTTTTCCGGGGGAGACTGTAAAATTCCTAATTAGCCATGGCTAATTGGAATATTCGATTTTGCCCAATTTTTGCCTTCTATAGTTATTTATAAATAAAAAAGTGAGGACGGGGGACATAACTCACTTTAAGAATAAAACGTCACTTCCTAGTAGCACAACGTTGTGACTTAAGCAGGAGCCAAGGGGGCCAAAGGGGGACGCATGAATGGGGCCCACGCAGACACATGGAGGGACTGCGTAGGAAGAAATAACACATGGCAAGAGGGGAATCACGTAGGAGGAGGTGAGCCTAGGGATTGTGAGAGGCAAAGGATATAAAATAGAGAGGAGCCCCCTCATTTTGGATCATTCTGGTTATGAGCATTTGTGATAGTCATTTTGACTTAGAGCATGCTGGCTGTTTAGCTAGTTTGTAGCATTGTTTAGTGCATTGAGTGTCTCCGTTCGAAGATCTCACCCTTATCCCTGGGGGACTTCGAGTGCCTACTCCGGAAAGGTATTTCCATTGGAATTCCAGCAGTAGATACATCAGCATTCCAGCAGCAGTTCCATCAGCATTTTAGTAGCAGTTTCATCAGCGTCTTTGAGGAACTACGCAGAACCCCAAGGGGGTGATTTTCGGGGGTCGACCATTTCAAAAACGCTTTCTGGGTTTTTTTGGGTTTTTTGAGTAGAGTGCAATTTCAGAGTTTCAACCTTTTCTGAGGAGGGGAGCAGCCCCAAATCCTCATTCAACCTCCAGTAGCAACAGTAGCATGGCAGTTTCCCAACAGCTGGGACGTAGATCAGAGTGAGGCCATTCCAGGAAAGCTTTTTGGATTTTTCTAGGTTTCTTGAGTAGAGCTCAAATCTAGAGTTTCAGCTTTTTCCGAGGAGGGGAGTAGTCCCAAATCATCGTTTGTTTTCTAGTAGCAGCAGCAGCACAACAACAACATCCATGCAGAGAAGCCATTCTTGTCATTCTGAGAGTATTTCTTCACTTGCCTTGTGCAAGTCGAGGTGCCATCTGTCTAATCACCTCTTGTACTCATTTATTGCTCAGTATAATAAAATGGCTTAGCATTTCTCGCTGCATTTCTTGCGTATCTACTTATATTTCTGGTTTACATTATTATATGTTGTTCCACTATTATTTTATCACTTCTGGGTTATTATATCATTTGCACATATTTGGTTGGAGTTTTTGTTGGGGTTTGAGCAATATTATGGGTTAGGAATATTACAAAAATAGGACTAAGAACAAGCAAATCCAAAGAGTAGCATGTTAACCAGAACATGTTCCAAACCCTCAAAGCTGATGAAGATCCTACAGATATTGATAAAGAAAAAGGAGGAAACACAATGGAGGAGGAGAAAGAAGAAGAAAATGAGAAAATACAAGAAAATGAGAAAATGAAAGAATTTATGATGAGTAATGTTGAATAGGCGATGGATCTTGACATGACCCAAAGTGAGACGGATATGGAGGACCATGAACTCCAGGAAATTCTTGAGAAAGAAAACCTAGATTTAGAAGGTTTCTTGAACCAAGGGACCAAAGAAGGGCTAGAATCATTACCTATAGAGGAGTTCAATAGGGTTCAAGAACTATTTTTATGGAGGACCCAAACTAAAGGGTTGGGCAGACTAAGTCACAAAAATAGACAAGGCAACGAAGGAGTGAAGAGGATGAAAAATATGGCAGGACTAGCACCTAGAAGCCTAGGAAAGAAGAGGGGCAGAAAAAAGAAGAATGAGTTGTTGATGGAATGCAGAAAGCTAATGATAGATTCGGGTAAGATGAAAGATCTATCCAGTTACTCATTTACTAATCTTTAGTTATGAAGTTCATTTCTTGGAATATCAGAGGTCTAGGTAGCAAAAGAAAACAAAGGTTACTAAGTAATAGAATGAAACAAGCATCTCCGGATGTGATTTTCATACAGGAGAACAAGTGTTCCATTCAGAAGATAAGAGATATCCATAGTAAATGTCTCAACAGATTTGAGTTTTTGGAAGTCAAGGTAGAGAATATAGCAGGAGGTATTCTCACTCCGTGGAATCCACAAAAGATTGACTTAATAGATGCGGAGGCATCTAGAGATTATTTATCTATAGTAATTCAACCAGTAGGAGATAAGGAAACCTATCTGGTTACAAATGTCTATGGCCCACAGAGAATGGATGCTAAATTGAGGCTTCTAAACTCTCTGGAGACTCTCAGAAATAGACATGCAGGAATACCCTAGATCTTAAGGGGTGATTTCAACATGATTAAATCACTCACGGAAAAAAAAGGGGAACCAGAGTACTATGCAAAGACTCTGTAGCTTTTCAAACCTTTATTGATGAAATGAAGCTGGTGGACATTGAAATGCATAATGACATCTTTACCTGGAACAATAAAAGAGGAGGAGAGTCTCAAGTAGCTTCCAAATTAGACAAATTCATAATCTCAAGGGATCTTATGCTCAATGACAAGGAAATGGTAGCAGGAGTGCTACCCTTTGGGGGATCAGATCATTGACCGATACAAATGGAGGTGCAGGGCATTGGTAAACCCAAGAACAGACATTTCAAATTTGAAAATATCTGAATTTCCCACCCACATTTCATTAGCAATGTAACCAAGTGGTGGGCAGAGGATTTAAACATTCAGGGTTCCAAAATGTTTATCCTACAGAAAAGATTAAAACATATCAAGCTACGGCTTAAGGACTGGAACAAGACTGAATTTGGCAATATCTTTGAAGGAAAAAAATGATTGAAAGCAAACTACAGGAACTTAACCAAGGCCTTATTAATGAAGGCCATGACAAAGGTCAACATGATCAAGCTACCAGATATCAATAGCAATGGGAGAATTTATGTAGTCAAGAGGAAATATTTTGGAGACAAAAATCTAGAATCCAATGGCTAAAAGAAGGTGAATGCAACACCAGATTTTTTCACAAATCCACCATGGAAAATAGAGCACACAATAGAATTGATCTGATTAAGGATGAAAGAGGAAATAATCTCAATTCTCATGAAGAAATAGAGGCAATGCTAGTCCAACACTTTAGAAACATAGCTCAAGAAACCAGTTATGACAGAGAACACTACATCCAGGAATTCACTAAGAACATACCCAGGATAGTTTCCAAAGAGGATAATGTTAACCTTTACAGGCCTGTGATGGAAGAGGAGGTTAGTGGGGTTCTCAAAGATATGCAGAATGGTAAGGCGCCAGGCCTGGATGGTTTCAATGTCGATTTCTTCAAAGCTTGAGGGAATATTGTTAAACAGGACATTCTGCAGGTAGTGGAAGATTCCAGGAGACATAGAACCATTTTGAAAGCTTTGAATTCCTCCTTCATAGCCCCGATCCCTAAACAAGAGCAAGCTCAAACCCCTAATAGATTCAGACCTATAGCTCTATGCAATGTTGTTTACAAGATAATATCAAAGGTGGTTGCAAACAGGCTCAAACGCCTCTTACCTTCATTAGTTTTGGGGGAACAACCAGGATATGTGGAAGGAAGCCAAATTCTTTATAATATCATCCAGGCACATGAAGTGGTGCACTCTCTTACTAGTAAGAGAAAAGCTGGTATGATCATGCAACTTGATATAGCCAAAGCTTATGATAAACTAAATTGGAACTATATCAGGAAGGTTCTTATTGCTTTTGGGTTTGATCACAATTGGGTAAGATGGATCCTGGCTTTGATCACTTCTTCTAGTTTTTCAATTCTTGTCAATGGCTCTCCTTTGGAGACTTTTATCCCTTCTAGGGGCCTCAGGTAGGGTGACCCTCTTTCTCCCTTTCTCTTCATTCTCATGATGGAAGGTCTAGGCAGAGCCATTAAGTATGCTAAAGCAGTTGGTAAGATGAGGGGTATACAACTCTCTGACAATGGATATGCCTTAACCCATCAACAATTTGTTGATGATACCATGTTGCAAGGAACAATCACAGTCAAAGAAGCTCTTGCTTAGAAACAAATCCTTAAGGACTTTGCCATGGCCTCTAGCTTGGAAGTTAATCTTTCCAAATCTAAGATATTTTTCTTTAATACTCATATGGCTGTTTACAGGAACATATCCAAAATTATGGGACTCCAAAGACACTCTCTCCCCTTGAAATACCCTGGAGTTCCATTAACTGCAAAACCACTTCATAAAAGTATTTGGGAGCTGATTATTAGTACGTTGCAAGACAAAACCAGGAAATGGATTATGAGATATTTAAATTTGGCATGCTGGTTGGTCCTCACTAAGGTTGTGCTTCAATCAATCCCAATATTTATGCTTTATGCCATCCCTGCTCCCAAAGGAATTCTGCATCAAATGAGAAGCATACAAAGAGACTTTCTATCGGGCAAGGGGGAAGAGCAGAAGAAATGGGCCTTAGTTGCATGGGATAAAATATGCAAACCCAAAGACCACGGGGGGTCTTGGATTGGATGATCCTGAGATTCTTTGTAAGGTTCTAGGGGCTAAACTATGGTGGCGATGGATAAAGGAACTAGAAGAACAATGGGCTATTACTTGGAAAGAAAAATATGCAAGTGCTTGGCCTAATAATGAGCACATAAGGATGGATGGGAATATAAGAGGATCTCATATTTGGAACAAATCTTGGGATAACAGAAGATTAATTCAATACCATAGCTTCTGGGAAATTAGAGAGGGAGACTTAGACTTATTCTGGGAGGATAGATGGCAACAAGAACCTATTCTCTTACAGGAGGACCCGGAGGACCTCAAAGCAGAGACTGATACTAAGGAGCTCACCCAAGTTAGGGATTTCTGGGATCAAACCAATAGTGCAGGGAAAAGGAGAAAATGGAGAAAATTAGACCTCTGAGATGACAGTCATCTTTTAACCAAGGCTGAAAGACTAATCAAAATGTTGGAGCAATGAAAATTCTAGTTTCTAGGGGGCATGACCAGCTGAGATGGGGCAGCAACAATGAAGGGAACTTCAATTTTAAAGAGGCTAAACTCATACTCCTTGAACTCAATCCCCGCGCTCCTAACAGGCTCCGGCAAAACCTTTGGAAGCATCTGGGTTGGATGAAAATTAAACTCTTTGTGTGGTTAGCTCTGCAAAGGAAAATCCTCACCTGGGATAATATCAGGAAAAGGGGATTCCTTGGGCCTTCTAGATTCCAATTCTGTGAGGCTCAAGAGGAGACCATTGAGCACCTTCTCAAGAATTGCACTTGCACCTCTAGATTATGGGATTCTTTTGTAGCTATCTTCGAACAATCTGACAAAGATATGGGATGCCTTTTCAATACTCTCACCAAATGGAGAAAGAACTTTTCAGATAATGAAGTTCTTGGTTCCGGATGGGCTCTTACACCAAGTTTCATAATTTGGAATGTTTGGAAAGAAAGGAACAACAGGATATTCAAGAATGTTAAGAATTCTTCCCAAAATATCTATGCTTGGATCCTAAAATAGATTAAGGAAATAGTTAGTACTATCATTAGAAACCTTCCCTTGAACCCTCCTTTGGCCACGAACTGGAGAATTCTCTGCCAGCTAGATTTGCAGGGACTGGTTCCTCAGGAATTTGTAAGGCATGGTTCTATGGGGGACCCTGAGCTAGACTTCTGACATCCTCCCCCTCAGGGCTTTCTCAAATTCAACATCGATGGGGCTTCCAAGGGTAATCCGGGTGAGGTAGACCATGGAGGGGTGTTAAGAGACAATAGGGGAGATATTCTTTTCATCTTTTATGGCCACTTAGGAAAAACCACCAACAACATGGTGGAGTTAATGGCCATGGAACAATGTCTTGAGTTCTTGGTTCAGGAAAATCGGCAAAACACAATCATTGAAGTTGACTTCGAGCTCGCAATCAACTCTGTCAAAAGAATAAGCTAGGGAACAAGACTGGAAAAAGCCTCTTCAAGTTGGAAGCTTATTCAAGTCTTCCGATGGATTCATAGTCATCTACGAAGCCTGAGAACAACCAGATTTTCACATGTGCGTAGAAAAGCCAACAAGCTAGCAGATTTGCTAGCCAATCAAGGAGTGGTTTGCACAGATAACAGGGCAGTGATGAATTGGCCCGAATCACTTAACAACAGACTAAAAACAGATTGTCAAAACCAAGCTAAGGAAGACAATACAGTGTTCCTCAAGAGAACAATGGAGATGAAACTTCATGACCGTAAAACCAGAAATTCTCTTTCCCGGCCATTCTTACTGCAACCTGGGTGGTTTTTTGTTGATTGCGGCCCACACAAGTGGGAAGCAGTTTGTGCTTTTTGGAAGCGATCCCACTTAGGAAGCTCCATGTGGCTGTGGGGTCGGGAGGATTACCACCTTTATTGCATGCTAGCTTCCACATTAGTTGGCGGGTGTGATCTCCTTCTCCACCATCAGATCTCAAAAGGTGTTTCAATGGTTCAGATTGATCGGTTAATGGCGAGTTGCTTTATCTTGTGAATTGGGTCTACAATCGTCCGATCTTTTGGACAAGTCCTTCGGTGGAGATTAAAAGAGGAAGGCCAGGTCTGGTGAAGATGGAGTTGTTCAGGGGACAAGAGGTTCATCACCCGGGCAAAAGAACCCAATCTAAGCATTTGGGCGGGTTTAAGGGCTTTTCTTGTTTTTAATTTTTGGTCATTTTTGGATCCCACTCCAAATTCTTATTTTCTACTTTGGAGGATTGTAAAGTGTAAAGATAGGGGCAAAGTATAGTTGTTTTGAAGTTTCCCTTCTCTCTCAGAGCATGGGAATTTTGTTCTACCCTATGTACTTTATTTTGTGATTAATGAATAGAAGGTCCCACTCTTGCATTAGCAAAAAAAAAAATATAACATAGCTGTATATTGCAACCTATAACAAGATAAATATATAAAAAAAAACTTCACAAATAGCTTACTATAAAATATCTTGCTCTAAGTAGTTTCCAATGTTTATAAGCAAAGATTACATTATACATAAGCGTGAATGTGAATTATTTTTTATACAATTATTTAATAACATTTTGTTTGAAGTTAAAATTGATTTTTTTTTTTTAATAAACTCTACAAAATTTCTTTAAAAAAAATCATAAAAATAAATTCTGCTAATTGTTAAAAAAAAAAAAAAAATCACCATGATTTAATAGATTATAAATCCAAAAATTCCATAGGAGTTGAGATGAGAAAAAGCTTTTTATCATTCAAAATTGTCTTAAAAAACTCTTTGGGCTTATTATTCTTTATAATAGAAAAAAAGTTTATTGATTTAATAAAAATACAAACCATGATTCTCATTTTAATGTAATTTTTCCAATAAATAAAACATGGATTGTTTTGATATAATTTATGCAAGAAATATGAAAATGGAGTCTAAATGGTTAAAGATCAAATTCACTTAGATCATTTGTTTTATACTTTTTATACCAAAAGGTCGCTTCTGATTTTTTATTTATTAGTCCCTGCCTCCGGCATAGCAGGGACTATAGTGTTCGATCGAACGTTTGACCACCTATTAATTCATCAGTTGACCCGTTTTTTTTTTGTTTTCTTGTATTTTAACCAAAGTTTAATTGTAACAATTTTATTTAGTTCAATTTTAGCCAAAGTTTTAAGTCTGAAAGCATTCTACCTCTTATTATAGGCTTCACGTGGCCCTATGCAAGAAAATTGTGGCAATACCATTTTATCCAAAGTTTTGTGATTTTATATACAGTTGCAAATTTCTTTATATCAAAGTTTTTGCAATTTTTCTATATCAAAGCTTTTGAACTATTTTATGCAAATTTTTTAAGCCGCCACTTCCAGTGGTAGTTGCATGCCACCTGCATGTTCTTTAGGCCACTTGTCACCTCCTCTATCTCCTGTCCCGTCTTTGTTCCACGTAATACATGCAATAAGCAATACATGCAATATCTGTTCCCTCTGCTTCATTCCTCTTGCCCCTCCATGCTCATGTTAGCCCAGTTTTCCCTGCAATAGTTGAGCTTACAGTTAATGATATTCTTATCTAAACTTGCAGCTCCATAGCACAGAGAATTGTCATGGGTTCGATCTCTCGACCTTTGAAGGCGCTCTTTTAGCGCACAGAAGTCTCTGACAAACCAACTTGAAGGCCAAGGAAATTGGCGATACCATTCAAAAATGGGGGCACAAGTTACAATTAGTGAAGCAGAGAACCGATGCAGCCATTGCTCCTCTGCTACCAAAGCCTACAGAATCCCTAGATTTAAATGAATGCATACATGGGGCAGTTGGGTTGGTGCTAAGAATCCTCAAGGCCATGCTTTTGATTAGAGAACTCAAAACTGCCCTCATGGGCGATCCCAGGGACAATCTCAAGGGCCATCTGGATGCTGCCCTTAGGCTGGAGGGCTATTTGAGTTTTGTTTCGGAGAACAGGCCTCTGGCAGTGGGGTTGCTGGAGGAGGCGGTTTGAGTTTTGAACCTGAGTCCGATGGTGGAAAATTACGCAATCTGCAGATTTCAGGGCTGTATTGGAGGCCTGCGAAGCAAAAACAATTCGGATGATGGTGGGGAGCTGTTAGATATTGCTATGAAGAAGCTCAAGTCCTCGTTCATGTCAATTCTATTTGAGAATAGCCTATCAAGGGATCTCAAGGTAGGCGACGAATTCTTACAATGGTTGTAATGATGAGAAATCAAGTGCGCTTAATGAAAGTTCAGCAATATATTAACCCATTCCTATATATGAATGAAATATCTAGCTAGATTTCCTTTTTCTAGATGTTTCAACCTGCACCACAAGAACAAATAATGATTGAAATAGAGATTGAGGAGATATAGATAAGAGAGAAAACCCCTAATAATATAGAACTAAGCATCTTGAAACTATGATGCAAAGGATCTGGATAAGCAAGCACACCAAGCAACCTTTACCATGAATAGAACAAGCATAGACATGCGGAAAATTGAGATTGAAAGCATGATGCAAAGGATTTGGATAAGCAAGCCCACCAAGCAACCTTTACAAGGAATAGAACAAGCATAGACATGCAAAATATTGAAACAAAGACAAACACAAAGTAACGAAAAATTGAGGTAAGTCAGTGACCAAATTATATAAAACACAATGGATTTAAACTCGCCCATGTAATAAATATCCATTCCCTCTAGTCAAAAACATAGAAATGCCATCCATCGATGGATCTATCACATTCATTTCCAAGGTCGCGAGGACTTACATTTCATACTGTCATCGTAATTATAAATGGGGTTCGATTTGCAGTACCTAGTGAATAAATGCAAGAGCTTATAGAAACTACCACTGAGCATCGTATGATTCTCTGCCTTAGCTGCTGCTTCCACTATGGGATAAACTACTTACTCTGTTATCGAAGAAGTGTTTTTCCTCGTGGGCAAATCTTTGCGATTGGATTCTGAGTGTTCTGCAAAATGTTGTTGTAGCAGAATATGTGATTGATTTTGTAGATCAAGCATAATTGAATCAACCAATACCAGAGTCAAACTTACATTGCAAAAGTTTCCCGTAAAATTGATGAGAAGAATAATATGAAACCACTAGGAAAGTATTACCAAATCTGGTATAAAAAACCACCTGAAATAGGCACGTAGGTTACATGATATGGACACTAGGGTAGGTTGCATGCTATGGATGCCAGATAGAGTGCGCACGTGGTGCATGCATTCCAAGCATGCTACCCAAAATGCTCTTTCACTTTTTTGTCCAAGATTCTCTTTTACCTTTTTAATATTTTATTTCAATTATTAAGATTTATTATTTTATTTAAATAAATAAGTAAATATATTAAAAGATGTAAATTTATATTAAAATAATATATATAAACAAGTATAATGTATCATGGTTGGGCTTTAAATAATGTGGTTGTTATTTACCAAAGTCGTGAGTCTAAAATCGAAGATATAGTCTATGCATATCATGTGCGCAAGATATTGTAGCCTCTTGTTACTTATGTTTGTATCTCAATGTGTTATCTTGATTGATGCTTCCATGAAATTAAGCCTATCCAACCTTGAAAAAAACAGGAAAATAGAAATCTAACAGCTTTGAGGCTTCTGCAGTTGTGTATTCTGAATTATTAAGCTACACATTTTTTGAGTCAAGAGTTCAAAATTCTTATAGATATTTGATATCTTTGTTGTGGTAGAAACTAACCTATGATGATTTGAAATCAAGGTTGCCCAGTAAATGGATGAGTATGCTTGTAGTTTACACTGTGTTCATATTGAGTAAGGATTGAGTTTCATATTTATGAATCTTTCCCTGTTTTACTCATTTTCTTCATAATGCAACTTAATGAATTAAAATGTCATTTTTTGTGTGTCTGTTGCACTCACTTTTTAGAGTGGTTTGAAGGGCACATTTCCAGTGGTGGTTGGCGATGTATAGGCTAGTTAGCTTCTCTTTTAAATCTTAGTTTTGAGCCCACCTCAGCGAAGGCTCAATGTAATGTGATTTGTTTCCTCTGTAACTATGTATAGCATTGTTGTTCAAATATCTAATTTCGATGTGATTTGTTTCCTCTGCAACTATGCATAGCATTGTTGTACAAATATCTAAATTCAATCATACATGTTGTGGAAATAATTTTTGCAGATGTCAGAGCAATTCAATATCTTGCGTAGTGGGCGTATGGTTGAATCAAGTCCAATGCAATTGCATGCAGCGTGGTAGCTTGCCATGAAGCTTGTCACGAAATAAAACTTTCTAGTTTAAGTCTGCAACCAAAGTTTGTTTAATAAAATGCATTTGCCAACCTTTGCAAATGAAGAGGTTAAAGAAATTGTGCTTGTCGTCAAGTATGTACACGAACTACTGTAGAAGGACACCACCCTTTTCCCGACCACTTCAGGGTCATATTCGATTTGCAAGACGTTTGACATAGGCGCATTTTGTTTGAAACGTTCTAAGTGATTAGTTAAATCGTGATATCCATGTTATGTGAAAAATATAAGAAGTTAAAGTAAGGTTGGATACAATGCTCAAATGGCTTTTAAATTTTCTATTCAGTGTTTAGCATTGATGCCCTGATTTGATATGGATAATTGTTCAGCATGGATGAAATCTTTTGTTTGGTGTGTTTGGCATTGACACTCTATTTTGACGTGGACAATTGTTTGGTAGGGATGAGCATTGGTATATTTTATAGGCAGATGAAGGAATGTAAAGTGTAACTTTTAGTAGGTTAAATTATACATTTACAAAGCATGGATGAAGGCTAGTATATTTTTATAGGTAGATGAAGGAATGTAAAGTGTAACTTTTAGTAGGTTAAATTATACAATTAAAGTTGTTTTCACAGGCAGATGAAGGAATGTAAAGTGTAACTTTTAGTAGGTTAAATTATACAATTACAAAGCAATGTAAAGTGTAACATTTAGTAGGTTAAATTATACAATTACAAAGTAGTATGGGTCGGACTTGGATTTGTTATATACTCTAAGGAGGTGGTTAATCTCCATAGCTATGGAGTATTTAATGCGACTACATATCCTATTCTATATAGGATACCATATGATACCATACGTTGTTGTTAGAATGACTGTTGTGCATGCTTAATGCTACTACATGTGGGATATAAGTTATTAGAATCTGACTGTTGTGCATAGTATATAGGCCTTCAAATTTGATGATCTGCGTACCACATCCAACAATAGGGCCAATATTACTCACCATTCAAAGATTCAAAGATACCAAAAAAATACACTATTTGTACCTGTGATGATATAATTCCAGGATACTAAGGACATAGCATGTATTTAATTTTGAAATAGAACGATCCATACATTTCTTACTTTACTTAGGTAATTCAGACTTTTAATAAATAGTTATGTTAATTATATATATGTTATCGTTATGTTTAAATTACTATTATTATTATACTCTATTCCAATTTGTTATCATATTTGTAATGTTCAGTTTTGTTGTTAATATTATGATTAAATAGTATCACAAGTCCAAACAAAGTAATATACACTATTAACGTTTCTTTTATATGATATAAATGCTTGAAACATTAATTTTATTCTTCTCACTAATTCCCAATGCTCTCACGCTAATTTAATGTGTCTGATACTCATTTCGCCACATTATTCTTTATTAGCAATTTCACAAAATGCTATTTTTAATTAGTAGATGTTGGTGAATGAGGAAATATTAAATTTGAAGTTTGAGGAGATATTTTGAGAGGTCCCGAGACAAAAGAGATCATAGGTACAAAACGGTCCAGACAAAAAAATTACACTTCATCTTAGAGCGAATAATTCCCTGGCCATTGTGAAATGAAAAATACTCCAGACGTGCAAGTAACATTTGATAAAATTATAATTTGCCATAAAACCAAAAAGCAACATTTGATAAAATTATAAATTGCCATAAAACCAAAAAGCAACGGAACACTTATGCATTGAAGTTCTGATTCCTTATAGATACCGGATACAAGTGACACACATACATGATAAAATCTACCAGAAACTCACATGCAAAATGGAACCACAACTATATGAAGTGCATGTATAGTTTCTTATAAAGTGCATGTATTGTTTCTTATAGGGGACTGCCGCTACGCAGTTGCCCTTGTTTGTCTACGAGCCATCAGCTTTGGCCGTCCTGCATGTTGTTGCTAATTCTCTATACTTCATCTTTATTTTTAAAAACGTTGATGAATATAGTGATACATAGTCGTGCATGTCGTTGCTAATTATCTATACTTCATCTTTATTTTTAAAAAAGTGGATGAACATAGTGATTCATACATTGATATTTAATAGTATTATAAAATATTAATATAATTTATCATAATCGGATATTAGACTGTGAAGTAGAAATAATTTAAATTTGACTTGACGTACTTTTTCCATTCACCCGACTAAGAACAAATGCGAAGTGACTTTCCACACATTCAATGACTCGTTGCTGTGGTGCCGACGGTACCAGCGACCAGATCATTTCAAGCGTAGTGCCGAAGGTACTGAACACGTCACGGTAGTACCCACGTAGAGTTTCGTTAACTAAAATATGTGTCCCACGGAATCACAATTCTTTCATTTGAAACATGTTTCGTATGAATTTGAAGTTAAGTTACATGGGAAAAGCTAGATTGAAGTTTAAATCTCATTCAGTATAATGACTTGCTGTGGTGGCAGTTAGAGGGGCAGATTCCTCTTTCCTGTGAGTCTGTTTTTCCTATAATCATAAGAACTTAGTATACTAGACTTACAAGTGGTTAGTTATGCTCTTGGTGTTATTGTGGCAGCTATTAAATTTGATATTGCGTCTTCCTTACCTTAAACCTGACCGTTACTAATTCACCATAACTGACGGTTACTAATTCACCATATGATTAAAAAAACATATTCCATATGAAAGGTGCCATATTTATCTATTTCCAAATTTAATTTAATGTTCTTTTCTTTTTGCCACTGCCACAGCCACAGGATAGTCAAAGGACAACGGACTCTTGTCCATTCACATGGCGACTTCTTTGACGGATATAAAATAAATTGTTTTCAGTCACACCCAGACGGAAGTGTTGCTGTGAAGGGATCTATCGCGTAGAGTTTTGGTTTAGTTCGAGCCCAGCTAAAACACGTTAATTTTATCATTTGGTGTCGCTCTCGGATAGGTGGACTAATTTTTTAAATTTTTTTTCTGAACGACCGCTTCTTTTCTCATTCCCTTCATCCGAAGGACAAGCAGAACAGTTAGGCCGGGAGGGAGCACGAGCGAGTGAGATGAAAGCAATGCGATGACCTCTTACCAAATTCAACAGCTTACATACCCTATGCCTACGCTTTCCTCTTCCTTATCACTCACTTGGCTATATATTCATGAAACCTCCATCACAGATTTATAGTCCGGGTGGCACACATCGATAAATAGCGCAAAGCTGATTGTGTCGGAGATTGAAGCGAAAAATGGGCGAGTCAGTAATGCAAATTACGTTGCTTGTCATGATAATCTTGTTTTCGTCAGCCATGAAAGCGGAAGGGAAGACAAGGCATTATAAGTTTGACGTAAGCTTGCTGCTTTATTAATTTGCTACGATATTCATTCATGGATCTTTGATTTCCTTCATAATAAACATAACTGTCTTATATACTTTGATTATAGGTACGGGTAAACAATGTGAGCCGTTTGTGCCACTCAAAGTCCATCGTGACAGTGAATGGACAGTTTCCCGGTCCAACAATATATGCAAGGGAAGGAGATACCGTCATAGTCAATGTGACTAATCATGTCCAATATAACGTTTCCATACACTGGTAATAACATCATCGGTTTTTGCATTTCAAATAATTCATACGCACTGCACTGCACTGCCAGATCACAATTCCTTAATTGTGAAAATTACTGAAAAGAGAAAAAAATGTTGAACTTTTCAGGCACGGGGTGAGGCAGCTCCGCACGGGTTGGGCTGATGGGCCGGCGTATATAACTCAATGCCCTATTCAAAGCGGGCAGAGCTACGCGTACAACTTTACAATCACTGGACAACGAGGCACATTGTGGTGGCACGCTCATATTCTGTGGTTGAGAGCAACAATTCACGGAGCCATTGTTATTTTACCCCCTAAACATAATCCATATCCCTTCCCCAAACCCCACAAGGAGATTACTCTGCTTCTAGGTAAAGTATTTTTAATTGAGATTCATCCATGATATTACTTTACGTTTTGTTGTGACTCATCCAAATAAGCAATTAACATAGATGTCCCACCGGTTCAACTATTGGTGCAGGAGAATGGTGGAATGCAGATGTGGAAGCTGTTATCAATGAAGCGCTTAAAGCAGGAGGAGCACCCAACGTCTCCGATGCTCACACCATTAATGGAAAACCAGGGCCACTCTTCAAGTGCCCAACAAAAGGCAAGAGGCTCGGCAAATACCTGGAAATACTTAGGAATGTTTATTGTTGGGGAATATACATGAAAATCTGATGATCTGATTTCGGAATGCAGATACTTTCGTGGTTCCAGTGGAGCATGGGAAGACATACCTTCTTCGAATCATCAATGCTGCCCTCAACGATGAGCTCTTCTTTGATGTTGCAAACCATCACCTGAAAGTCGTGGAAGTGGACGCAGTGTACACAAAGCCATTTGAGACGAAATCAATTGTAATTGCTCCAGGCCAGACCACAAATGCCTTACTGCACGCCAACAAAGGAAGTGGTAGGTATTTCATGGCTGCTCGCTCATTCATGGATGCTCCTGTTGCCGTAGACAATAAAACCGCCACAGCCATTTTGCAGTACGTCAACTCCAATTCCAGTACAGATTTCGTTACGATGCCCAGCATTCCATCACAGAATGATACCTCCTTCGCCACCAATTTCAGCAACAATCTCCGAAGCCTCAATTCCGCCCGATTTCCCGCAAAAGTCCCGCAGACTGTAGATCGCCATCTCTTTTTCGCAGTGGGGCTTGCCCTCGACTCGTGTCCCACTTGTAACAATGGTTCCCGTGTATCTGCATCCATCAACAACGTAAGTTTCGTTATGCCCAAGGTTTCTCTTCTGCAAGCCCATTTCTTTAATATCACGGGTGTCTTCACCACTGATTTTCCCGATAGGCCTCCCACGCCTTTCAATTATACGGGCACTCCACCAAAAAACCCAATGACATCGAAAGGAACGAGACTCACTCGGATTCCCTTCAACTCAACGGTGCAGTTAGTACTTCAAGGCACAAGCATGCTGACAGTGGAGAATCATCCAATCCACCTTCACGGCTTCAATTTCTTCATAGTTGGAAGAGGGTTTGGAAACTATGACCCAAAGAAGGACCCTGCTAAATTCAATCTGGTGGATCCTCCTGAGCGCAACACTGTCGGCGTGCCCACCGGCGGCTGGACAGCAATCCGATTCAGAGCTGACAATCCAGGTAACCTAACTGATCGATGATTTCTTTTAGAGTGAATGATATTGTACAACTTTCAGCGAATATTATAAGATTGATTGATTGGGTGCATGAATGAATGAATGCATGCATTCAGGTGTTTGGTTCATGCATTGTCATCTGGAAGTACACACAACGTGGGGACTAAAGATGGCGTTTGTTGTGGAGAATGGAGATGGACCCAACCAATCCGTTTTGCCTCCTCCGAAGGACCTTCCGAAATGCTAATTATTCCAATGATGGCCCTGCACCACCTTATCTATACCAGCCATGCTTACGGCCTCGTTCTCCACATTCTTCTCGTTTTTTAGTTGCGTCGTTACTTATTTCATTAACGTGATCCAAATCAACAATTTCTTCTCGTTTTAGTTGGGTCGTTACATATTTCATTAACGTGATCCAAATCAACAATTTTAGGGGAGGGACTTTCACGACGGCAACGAAGCGTAGTTTCCTTCCGATCGAGAGTTGAATATGGTTTCTTACCAAACTATAAATTCTATTGGATGGAGAATATATTTTGAAAATGCTCCATTGTCATGGGATCTTTATGTTATCAAGTAAAAATGTCATGATAAAACATTTAAAGAAATTAATAAAAAATAAATATTGGGAATGGAAAGTGGAGTTATTTTCAACCAAGTAATTTAAATGATTAGATCTCGTTCTCGAGGGCAGGATATACTCTCAACGACATTAAATTATTTGTTTTAAAATTTTAGATGGTTACAACATAATTGCCCTATTGTTCGCAGCAACTTAAGTTTTAGAGTTTCACCACTAATACTATATCGGTTTACATGGTTTGCAAATGTTATAGATGATAGTTGTTTATGGTGTTATATATTTATTTTAGATGGTTTTTTTTGAGTAGAGGATAGTGTTCATTTCATGTATACATGATTTGCATCATTGTTATAGGTTTTTTTGAGTTGAGGGTAGTGTCCTTTTCATGTATACATGGTTTGCATCATTGTTATATGTTATAGTTTGCATCATTGTTATATGTTATAGATGATAGCTGTTTATGGTGTTACAAAATTATTGTCGATGAGTTTTCTTGAGTTGAAGATAATGTCCATTTCATGTACTTTGAGTTGAGGATAGTGTCCATTTCATGTATACATGGTTTGGGCCATTGTTATATGTTATAGATGATAGTTGTTTATGGTGTTACATAATTATTGTGGATGAGTTTTCTTGAGTTGAGGATAGTGTCCATTTCATGTATACATGGTTTGCACCATTGTTATATGTTATATATGATAGCTGCTTATGGTGTTACATAATTATTGTTGATGGGTTTTCTTGAGTTGAGGATAGTGTCCATTTCATGTACTTTTAGTTTTTTAGTTGCAGATGATTAAGCTTATTTGTATATATATGTTTGACTTTTTGTAAATATATATTTTTGATATATTAATTAAAGCATAACATCAGTGTGATCGCCATATTCACGGGCTTTAAGCTCTATGAAATATGGCCATACAACCATTACCTAATACCTCCAGATATGATGTGAAACTTTTTATACTTATCCATTCAATTGTGAATGGCCATTTCTAAGTTGTTACCGGTGAAAGTAACTTTAGTCTCTAGATATGATGTGAAAATTGCTATACTTATCCATTTAATTGTGAATGCCTATTTCTAAGTTGTTATTCATGAAAATAAGTTTATTGAACAATTTGCCGTGACTCTGAATTTTCATGAAAACAGGTAAGTTTAAATTATATTAATGAGTTTTTAGTTGATTATATATTAATTAATGTGTCTTTCCTTTTTATTGATGTGTTTTTCTTTAATTAGAATAGAATATTAAACTTAAATTAATAATGTCATTATATTGATTTTAATTAATCTTTTTCGTATAGTTTTACTTGTATGAGTAACTTGTTATATTATGTTGACAAGTATATTTAAGACAAATGAAACTTTCATTAAAATATCATATGGTTGATTTTTTTGAAAGCATTTAAATTTGGCATAGTCTAACTCATAGAGGAAAACCAAAATCTGGCAATACAATTTCAAGAACTTTTGTTCAACACTCTTGCAAATTAAATAATTTAAACTCAAGTTTTTAAAAATCCTTATCAAATTTTAATTAGAATTAACCAGAAAAAATATAGTGAAACCTACATTATTTTTAAAATTTGCTTATTTATTAGAAAAAAATATGTACATTTTTATAAATTAATTAAAATATAATAAGTCCAAACTTATTTATATATTATTATATACTAAAATTTATAAAATATATAATTAAATTATAATAAATAATATAATAATTATTTATTTATTTATTTCATCAACAGATTTTACCACCACAAAATCCTTTATTTTCTTTTTATTACCTAATTAAATAGGAAATTAATTTTGATTATGTGAAATCAATCAAAAATATAATATATAAATATAATATATATATATATATATAGATTGATTAATTAATGTTATTGTGGATATGTTTTAAAAAAAATTGGTTTTTATTATTTGTTAGGGTAAATCAAAATTAAAAAATATTGATTTACAAAATATACTAAAAATCCATTTGACTTTGCAACAATAATGAAGGAGGTTGAGTATGCATATGGTTTCACTTAATAAAATATTCTCCAGAACAAATGTGGGAGGGTGCAGAGAGCATCGTTTTAAATCCCAAAAATTGATTCTTGAGCTTATGTCGATTGTTGATTCTCTGAATATTCGAGAATTAGATTGACATGGTAAATCTCAAAATCAATTCCTGAGCTTATGTCGATTGTTGATTCCCTGAATATTCGAGATTCAGACGGACATGGTAAATCCCAAAAATCAATTGCTGTGCTTATGTTGATTATTGATTCCCAGAATATTCAAGAATCAGACCGACATAAGTGCTATCAAATAATTGACCACGCCCGTGTCCGTCTAATTACCAAATATTCGGGGAATCAACGATCGACATAAAGATTCCGACCCAAAATCTATCCCCGAAAAATTAATTTTATTAATAATTGTCTACATAAAAATAACCAATAAAGAAAAAAGTGTAATATTTATGAGGGTTGTGGCTTCTCGAGCTGTCCACCAAGGTTCCAACCTCCAATCTCTCGAGTGGCATGTGCTCAAGCAAAGCGCCTAAAAGAGCAGTTCTCCTGCCCAGGCACGCTCTTATGTGGTTTGCCCCGGATGGAATGACTTTCCCACACAAATGAGATCGCAACATATAATTCTTCCAATCTAACTTCACACATTTTCATAGAATAGAATGAAATTATTAAATATCCTTCCTTAACCAATATTTAAGTATCCATGGATTAATTTAAGTATGCATCGATTTCTCCATTTGAATAGTTCATAACATAATCTCTTTAGGTTCCCTTTTATGCATCTAATTCCTTAGAAAATATATATTGTAACATGAGTGAAAATATAGGCAAGAAAATTTCAAGCCATACATGTGTGTGCGCGCTTGTGAATAATGGAAAAAAACATTTTATATTTAGTATGCAACCAAAAAGAAAAAGAAAAAATGCTATAATTTAACTATATTTTTTGTTAATATTTACATGTCCTTCTCACAAAATATTGATAGTCCAAATATAACCCATAATTTAAAAGAAGTATAAAGCCCCATTTCATTGGAGATTATATTAGGTAACCATATTTTTCTTGTTTAAAACCTATTCCAAAGTGAATTTGTAATGATAATTTAAACCTATAGGGAAATCATAGAAAAACTTACTATAATTGTACAATTCTAACCTGAATCTTCAGCATAAGTCTAAGTGTTACAATGTTTACCGAGTACATAAGAGAGGGGCGAACCAAAGGAACATGAATATGTATTCTATATTTGTTTCCATTACTTTGAATCCTACAAATTTATTATGGAACTCATATTTTTTTTGCTACCTTGAAGCCGAGTTTAAGTTATTACCTGGTGGGAAGGATATGAAATCCTAAAAAAATGGATTTTCTGCAAATTGAAAGCTTGAATTCGAACTATTGTTTCTCCATTGAACTTTGGAAATGATTTATATAGCTTGTAGACCCACTATAATGAACTATTAATAATGAAGAAGGAAGTGTTGATTATGGAGCTTGACTATATTCTTGATTGAGAGGTCTTGTTTTTTAGTCACATTTGGATTATATTATATGGCCTAAAACATGCACCACAACGCTAATATGAAAAATTGACTAAGAATCTTCTAAAAGTAATTTTCAAACACTTCAATCCCAATGATACAACTATGTTTTTCAAGAAAATTGGAAAAAATATTATTTATCTTGTGGTATATGTAGATGATCTATTGATAACATTGAACAATGAAAATTGTATTATAACCATAAAGAAAGAGATGAAGAAAGGATTTGAGATAACAAATTTGTGATCTCTTCACTACAACTTAGGAATTAGAGTGACTTGACATTTAAAATATATATTCCTCTCTCAAGAGAAGTACATTGGAGAAATATTGAATATATATGACCTAGTTGAATGCAATCCTTTATCCACTTCAATGGAACAAAATATCAATCTCACTTAAAAATAAGGGAACGAATTTGGGGATGAAGCTGGAAAACATGTAGGAAGCCTTATCTACCTCATCACTACCACACCAAATATTTCATTTACTATTAGCATTATTTCGAGATTTATGCAAATGCCTTGTGAAGGACATTGTCCTACAGAAGAAAGACTTCTGTAGTACTTGAAAGGAACTCAAGAATTCAAACTCAAATATTCACAAGTGGATAAATTTAACTTGATTGGATATGTCGATTCAAAATTTCATGGAGACAAACAAAATGGAGCGTCTACTTTAGGTTATCTTATGAGCCTTGATTGGGAAGTGTCTATTGGAGGTAATAAAATAGTTATGTCCGACATATGGCATGACATAGGAAGAATATGTGATATTTGGAAAATAAACAAAGGAGATTGTGTGGCTCGGGAAAATTATTGAAAACTTGTGGGAGAAGAAAATTAATTCTACTCCTCTTCTAATTGAAATACTTCTACAATCAAGTTGGCCAAGAATCCCAAATTCCATGATTGTAACAAACATGTCAATTGTTGTCTTGATGGGACCTAACATAGGTTCAACATTATCTGTGTCAACCAACAAAACCGTAACTTCTCACCTTTTCGACAACAACCTGCGTAGTGTAGGCTACAGTCTCACCCGAAGAAGTATTGGGGGATGACAAAACTAGGTTTCTGCATCTAAAGGCCTGTGTGACATGTTCTTGCAATCCTTATGTCTTAGATCTACCTTCGCGCACCCTTAATCCTTCCGAACAGACAACTATTGTAAATACACTAAAACAACATTCAGATCTTTGCGAAGGTCCTTAGTTATCCTTAACATGCATAAATATTACAAATGTACTATTTTTGTGCAACAAATAAGCATTAATTCATATAAATCATAACACACAGGGAAGATACAAAGACTAGCAGAGGTAATAAATGAAGGAAAATCACACAACCATATTACAATATGCACAACAAATTAACAAACAATAATGAAACTAGAAACACACAAAAGACAAACTAGCGGAAAAGGGAGAGAGCCATCATGTGGCCTCGCATGCTCATTTAATTCTCTCTTATTCAAATAATTTAATAATACATTTAAATACATGAGCAAGTGGTCTTAAGATAGTGTGTCTATCTTAAACTCACTTGGTTGAGACAATTTCTCAACTTACACACTAATTTAGGAGAGCTAGTTGGAGAGAAATCTCTCATCCAAACTAGACTCCTTAGTTTGAGGAATTCTCATGATTTTATTTATTTAATTTAATAATTGGAGTTATTATTGATTTTTAAGAGAGTGAGACTAACATTCCCCCCCCTCAATGATAAATCCAAAACAAACAAGGAACCATCTTCCAAGTTCTCAAGTTGATCCTCAAAACAACATTTGACTGAAAAACTGCCAAAGCTGGATGCTGAAAAAACTCAAATATGAAGAGAACATGAATCATCTGCTTGTCTGATTCATCTCTGAATTTCGCTTGACGTGCCAAGCTGCAAAAGGATCCAACTGTCCTTTGCTTGAAAACAACATCTAGTGTCCACTGACACAATTTAATGAATGCCCACTGGCATATTTGTTGATGATGATCGCCCACTAGCTGATGAAGATGCCCACTGGCTACTTCACTGATGTTGTTGAGATTTTCAGTCTGACTACCACTTGTCAATTTCATTGACATTTTCCCCACTTTGTCAGCTGAAAGGAGAGGCAATCTTCTCCAAAATATATCTGAACTCTGAACTCCCCCCCTTTAGGTGTAGGAGAGTTTCATTGTGGTACTCCCACTTTTAGGTGCATGAGAGTACCATCTTTAATTGACTTTTGGCTGCAATATGTGTGAGTGAATCCGATTGTAAAACTTGTACAATCTTTTGGCTATGGATGACCATTCCCAGGGATCAATCCATGAATAATTTAGCTTCAATCTGGCTGACTATCATTGGTTGCAACATTTCTCTGATGTATGATTTGACTTGCCACAAAGGTGATAAGGATGGAGATCAAAACACTGATCTTCCAGATGACCGGTTCTTTGACAATGAGAAAATTTCAGTTTGTCTGCAACTTGACTTTGTGTGTATTTCTGTTTGTTTGAAACTTCAATTTGTGTACATGTGTGTTTGTCTGCAACTTTCTCATGGCTTGTTGATTGTATTTGATCAAGAAATCCTGCACTAATGAACTGGATCGAGTTAGAATAATCAGGGATATGAAAGTTATTTTCATCTTTGTCATATCCTAATCCTTGTCGATTTCGATTACTTTGAATTTCTTCCCATGGATTGATGATGGGTTTGGAAGAAAGTTGAACTTGATCATGAACAACTTCGACACTTGAAGTTGTTTGGATGAGTGATTTGGAATCAACATCTTTATCTTCATTTGTATGGTTGAATGACGTGGAATAAGCACTCTTTTGTTGCATCTCATCTCTTTGTAGTTGTGACTCTAGTTGAAGGAACTCAATTGTTTCATGTGCTTGTTGGAGATTCATTGAAATATCAATAAGAGTTGCTTTGTTGATTTACACCATGTCTTCAGTATTTGAGAGGATCAAATTGTTAAGAATATTTAACAACTGAATCCTTTGCGCCATGTCAACATGTTGGAACTCACACTTGCTTGCTTTTAATATTTGTTGGATTTTCAGAACTCGCTTGCTTGATGTTTGGTTGATTGTTGCATGCTCGCTTGAACTTGTTTTAACAATTGATTGTTTGAACTCACACTTGCTTTATTTCATGCTTGCTTGATGCTGAGAGATTTGCATTTGCTTCACACTCTTGATTGATCATAGGAAAGGTGTCGAATACTATCGAAATGCTTACAATGATTTAAATGACTCAGTTAAAAAACAATGGATTCACTAGGTTTAATTGATTCCCTATCAATTCAAAGCATGGGTGTCGGTTTCAACTAAGTATGCACCCTTACAACTTAACTTAATTTGGCTTTGATTACAATCCATCTTACAAATTATGTTTTGCAAGTTACAGTTGTGTATTGAGCTTATTAAGAAATGGTGCAAGTGCAATTTCCAAAAAATTGTTGTTGAATGGCTGCAAAAATTGTTGATGTAAAAATGTCTTTGACAACTTGATTATGTATTGTTGCTTCTTGATTTCCTGTCGTTTGCTTGATTACATAAGCTTGAATGGAATTGATTATGTGCCTGCATTGCCTTAATTTGTTGTGTACTTCATGTGTACCATATTAGAAGAATAGTGTCAAAACTAGACACAAACAATAAGCAACATCAAGAATTATGCATTACACAAGGTGTTCCTAACATCCCCTTATTCAATTTTGGGCGGATCTAGCACACATCAACACCGCAAAAAAATATGTATTTATTAAATATTGAACACATAAACAATCAACTTCACCCTTATAACTCTGTTGTTGACACTATTTAAACAATGATAATAAAAAGCTCTATCTTCAAAGTTAACTTCAATTTCTACTCCATGGTGGGCTCCAGTATTGCAGCAACAATGCTGCAACTCCTGGGACTCCCTTCTTTACTTTTATCAACTCGGTAGTTCGTAACAAACTTGGAAGTGACGGTGTTGTATGCACAAGTACTGGCTCTTGCCACAACTGTCACTTGGTCAGCTGGCACAAGTCTGCTAGGGGCTCAAGCCAACTTCTATGAGCTCTAAGAAGAATCTTTCTAACTGATGGATGGAAGCTGACTCGAAGGAAGCTAATCTATTTGCAGAAAGAAGCTGAAAAGATGAAAGCAAACGCAAACCTTAATAAACCCTAATTTTACCAGCTAGCTCTACTGATGCAAGAAAGAGGATGCAAGCTACTAGGAGAGATTCCATTGACTTCTAAGAAGATGAAATGCATGTATCTAAGCTATGTCTACAGCAAAATCTGAAAGAACCATCTTTTTGTATTTTTGAATAAGTTGTCAGAATTATCATGCATGCGATATAATTGTTTTTTACTATGCAGAGGTGGATTGGCGAGAGGAAATGCTTGGAAGAGGTTGGGAAGGTTCAGAGAGGGCCTCAGGGATCCTAACACCCTTCCAGAGAGTTTCATAGAGTTTGGCTATCAAGAAAGCTCATTTGCGAGCTTCTATAGGAAGTTTGCAGGGGTTCTACAGGGTGTTCTAGAATTTCTATAGGTTGTTTGTAATTTTCTACAGGATGTTTAGAAATGGGATTTTGGAGGATGGATGGAGGAAGAAAGATGAAGGAGTGGGTATGGAGGTGAGCTAGGTGTGTGAAGAGGTCCAAGGCTTGGGGAATGGAGATGAGGAGTGGCAAGGATGGTGGGACTTGTCCAAGAGGCAGTGGAGCAATGTGGCACAAGGATATGGGGAATTAGGGCAAAGTGAGCAAATGGCGAACATGAGGCAAGAATCCACGTTAGGGGATGGAGCAGATGGGTTTGATGGAGTACGAGCAGATGGAGAAATGGTACGGGTGCTCTAGAATTTCTTTTTCCAACTGAACCAACAAATACTTGAAAGAAATCAAAGATCTAGTTATGCTAACCTAATTTGATCTAGCTAACAGTAAAGAGATTGAACCGAATTTTACTTGCATTGAAACCATGTATAACCACTATGCAACAAAGAAATCAAGAATCTGAACATGTAACCAACTTCTACAAAAAAAAAAATCAAAAACTAATGGTTGCATGGGGAAGCAAAGATAGTGTTTTTGGTGGCAGCAAGGTCACCTTGATCCCAACTCCTGATCCCACTAAGGGAGAGGTGAAATCATAGGTGCTTGATGACCCTTTTTGGAAGATCTCCCCTGTTATTATCCTAGCAGCTCCCTGATGAACATGAAAAGCCTATCTAATCATTAACCATGATCTATGTAACCAGCAATATGTTATTCTACTTAACAGAATTTATTTTGCAAAGACATAAAAAACAAATAACAGTACATAAAGGAGGGCTTGGCTCTTAGGTTGGGCCCAAGCCCAAGAGCTACAGGCTCCTATAAAGAACTCAGAGCTGATGCCAAATAGAACTGCATTTCATTATCCAAAAATAATCATCACAAGAAAGTTATACAGTAGTAGCTACAAGAAAACGAGCTAAGAAAATGACAGCACTATAGTGCAAAAATACAACAGTTCCAAAAGTAAACTACGAAGGCTGAGGCCTTCCTATTTATACACTACAAGGGGCCTAGTAGCCCTCCTAAATTCAAGGGACTCAGCTGTTCCAACTGCTAGTAAACAGTCACTCTTCCCAAAGCTGCTTGGCTCCCTTTAGGATTTGTTTTGGTGGCCTGTTGAGCTCCAAGTTGAGGGTGGAGATTTCAAGGAAGGGCCATTTAATGCCAGAGACAACCCCCCTACAAATCCTCACCTCAAGCTTGGCTGTCACCTGGCCCATAATTGCTTGGTTTTGCTCCAAAATTTGTCCAAAAAACTTGAAATAACCACATATTAGCCTCCCTGGCAAAGTGACCACCCTTGTTCGTTCAAATAACATAAACATACTAAAAAGACATGCATAATATATGAAAAATGGAGGATTGAACAAGGACAATTAGGCAAAATGAGCGCAATAAGTTACCCAATTCGGGGCTCATCATCACCCCCTTGCTAAATGGGTTGCTCATCCTCTCAGCAACTAGTCCACCTCCTCATCCTTGATTGCCTTAATCGCCTCCCTCACATCCCAAGCCTCTGAGGTGATATCTTCTTCATTGTCATGTAATTTGGCCTTCCTTTCCACTTCTTCCCACTGCCTATGTTCCTCCTCTTCTTTGCCTCCTTCTAGCAGCCCCAAAAGCAAAGGTGGACTTAACTTAAGGCTTATCCAGTTGGCCTGAAGATTCTGTATGGACTTTTTATAGAGAGGTACTCATGCCAAGGCCTCCCTCATTCTAGTTGGGGTGTGGTATTCTTTATTTTTTAGGTTGTGGGACAATGTGTTCCACCTTCAGGTGCAAGCATGAACATAGTTGTCCCCGAACAGTCACTCCATGTCCTCAAAATGTGCTATGGCTTGAGCTTGTCAATCCATGTAATCTAGTAGGTCCTGAGAGTTGTTTGCTAAGTGCTAGTGGGCGGATATTAATGTTGAGGGATCCCCTGGCTCTGCTCTAATCAATAGTGGTTCCTGTAGTTCCCTGTCCATAACCTCTATGACCTCTGTTGCTCTCTTTTCTTCATGATTTAGCGAAGAGGCCATGGCCATAAGTTGCATGTCCCCTATTGCAGTGTTGGGGTCCCACAAGTTTATGTTGGGAAGGGCTAAATTGTGTAGGTAGAACTCTGATAGTTTGGCCCTGTCCTCTGACGAACTGTTGTCACATAAAGCCATGAATTGTTGGCGGTTTTGGAATAGAGTGATACCTCTCTATGCCAAAGTGTTGATCTGAAACTGCAACCACTGATCCCTGAGGTATAGGGTGTAGGATTTGGCCGGCTGCCTACACTGTAGAGCTTCCATCACCCAACTAGCCATGCAGGCCAGTTGGGCCTCATTTTCTTGTACCTACTGTTTCAAAGATTGTATCTCTAGGCCTGCTTGCAATTCTTTTTCGTGTAGCTGTCGATTCAGTGTCTCAATTTTAGCCTGCATCCCTTCCCTTCTATATTGTTCATCAGTGGTATCTTTGGCTGTTGTGGGCTCCTCCTGTTGCTGTTGTTCTCACAAGATGTGAGGCCTGTCTTCCTTCTTCTGTCCCTGCAACTGTAGCTGTTGTCTAAGCAACTCATTTTCCTGTAGCTTGGCCCGCTAGCAGTTCTCCACATGTCGTACCATAGCCAATTCTCTTCTCGACTCCTTGAGTTGTTCCTCCAGGGGACCTATATCTGCCACCCCCTTGGACTTAGCGATTTTCATCCAAGTCTGGGTCCTCACTCTCTCTTCTTCTAATGCAAGAAAAAGTGGCACTGTGAATTTTGGGGAATGATCCTTCCGACCTCCAAGAATTTATTGTAGAAGCCCAAGTTCGGCTGGGGGCTAGGTTCCACAATGTTCTCCACATTTTCTTCATCTTGTGGTGATTTAGCTGCCTCACCTTCCATCTCCTCGGTCTCCTTTAGCCTAGCCAGTGTTTCTTGTAGAACAGTCTCAGCATCCTGTACAGAGGCCTTTGTGTCCAACATTTTCATTCATTCTCTCCAGGTGGATGTCTTCGGGCTCCCCTGTTCATAAGTGATGGATTCCTTGGAGGGAGACCTCTCCTTTTTTGTAGCTGGGGTGTCTACAATCATGATGGGTTCTTTTGATGGTGGCTGGGGTCTGCCTGTCTTTATCCTCATGCTCCTTTTTGCCTTAAAATACATGGAAGCCTCCCTCTTCCACTTCCCTTTCTGCTTTGGGGATGTGCTTAGGGTGGCTAGCACAGCTACTGCCTCCCTGGCTAAAATCTCAGGCGATTTTTCCTTCTGTTGCCCTTTTTCTAGACTTCCTGTAGAAAGTCCTGTGCTGACTGTTTTCTGGCTTCCTGTAGAAATGGTTTTCTAGCTTCTTGTAGAAACAGTTTTCATTGTTTTGGCCAACTTGGCTAGGGGTGCCTTCTCTTTTAATTTTGTTGTGGTTGCCTTGTGTGTGCCCTCACTTGCTTGGACTTTTTTAGTCCTCTCTGCCCTAATTTGCAATCGTTTCTCCCTTGGTATTTGTGCCTTTATTCCACCCACAGTTTTGGGCTCGGCAGCTTGGCCTTTCTCTTGTTTCTCTTCTTGTTCATTCTGTGGTGGTCTGTTCTGGGTTTCCTTACCCTTGGATTTCTCTTCTGCCTCAATGTTCTCCCTTTCCTCACTGTTAGATGAAGTGAGTTCCTCATCCAGAATTCAGATATCATCATCCTTGGACATATTGCGGAAAATATCCCATGAGAGAGGGGAAATGTAGGTATGGAGGGCATTTTCCACTAGAAGCTTGATAAGCCCATGATGGGCCAGCTGGTCTGGATTCCCTTCCTTCAATTTGGTACCACACTCAATTATTGATTGTAGAAGGAAATAAGGGATGCTTAACTTTTGTTCTGGGGGTAAGTCCATCCTATGTCTGAGTTCACTTAGCAACCGGAAGTGATAACCATAAAAAATACTAAACCGCCCCTCATAGGTAATGTATTTCATGATATGAAGGCTGACCTCGCTCCAAAAAGGGTGTAGGTTGGCTCTCTGGACCCTATTCTTATCTTCTTAAAATTGTTCCTTTGGTAGGAAGAATTATTTCTTGGCTTTTTGGCCTAATGCCCTCTCCTCTTTGTTCCAGGGTATGCAAATCAGTGACTCGACTAACGAGCTGTGGGGTAAGATTTAAGGTCAACCCTCTGAAATTTACAGTGGCCAATGTCTTGGATTTAGGTTGCAGAGACATTAAGAACTCTTTTGTTACCTCATCGTCATGACCTTGAATTCTGTCACAGAAGGTCATCGAATTGGCACGGGTGAATAGGTCCACCACCTCGGGGGTTTCTCGCAATTTGCTGGAATCCGAGGGTTCCTTTCTGATAAACCCTCCTGGCATGGTGAGATTACTATGTTTTGGCTTGTTCTCTTATCAGAAAGGGGTATTTTGTTTATGGTTTCCTCCCCTGAACTTTGAAGACAGTATCCCTCAAGTGTTTATATTTCACTTTGCACCAATTCCCTGGTTATAATGTTGTTGCTGCCCAAAAATCGACTGTCAAAAGGGAATTAGACTCCCACAGACAGAGTGCAGAGCTTAATTTTCATCCCCAGCATGCATACAACCACATAAAAGTCGGATTCTTCATGCACAAGTTAGCCCTCACAGTGGTTTATTGTTTCTATAGGAGGAATTTCTTAACAAGAACCGTGGAGGAGAATTTGACGCAAAACCAACTAAAAACTTCCGTGTATCACATAGGAAAACTATTGTTCTTGACCCACAGGCAGACTTGCTTCTAATTCTCCTACTCCTGACAGTTTAATTCACCACCTTTCGAAATATCATGTATGGGAATGTGGTTTTCGAGCCTACCTCTCTTCGAAACTCCAATTTCGACGCAGATAGTCCAGGTTTCTCTGCTCTGGGAGGCTATGTCATGTTTCCTATAGAGCTCCTTCCTGTAGAGAGCTTTGTCGGGTACTATAGGACATCACAGCGCTTCTGAACGAGCCTGGGACACGGGAGGATTTTGAAACGGGTCGAGAATCTCGAGCTAACAAACTGCATAGAAGGAGGATGCGTACTTTGCTGGAAATGGTTGCAAGTGTAAATGACAGCGATTCATCGTGAGTTCTTCGGCCGAGTAATTTCAAATTATGACGCAATTCCTGGGGAGGGGGTGAGGTGTCCAGGCCGATCCATTAGCCAAAGTCACGACCATCATTCCTCGGCATGTCTCTGACTGCCATTTCATTTCTCTGCCATTATTGCCAATCCACCGATTCTCCCCAACTGGACACTTCCCACATGTCAGTTGCATGTCTCTTTAGCATAACCGAGCTCATTCGAATCCCACGAGGCCATTCAACTGACTATGGGTGGCCAGTTGACTGGCCACCAAATTCATTCAATCTGCACCATTTCACAGACATGCAATTTTCAGAGTATACTCTATGCAATTTGACGAATAAGGTTAGCCACTTACCTTTGTGGCCGTGGACATGTTCTGCAGGCTTTGGGACGTGAAACGATGGCTTTTCTCACTGTTGGTTCATGCACAGGTGCTGGAACTCCTTCTTTCATTCGCTGATGTTGTATGCATGGCTTCGGGACCTGGTCCTCTGGTTGTAAACGTTCCATGCACAGGCTCCGTCTAATTTCAGATGTTGAGGAGGTGTTCACTTCCGAGCAGAGCTTGTTACATCTCCCCTGTGTCGATTTCAGCTACTATTGACTCCATAGTATGTGCTCCAGACGGATCAGATGCTATAGGATTCCTATAGGACATCCTGTAGTTGCTTCTCCTCCTGGGATGCCTGCTGAAATGGGCAAGGTTGTATTCATGGATGAAGGGTCCTGATGGAGCTTTGACAAGTAGAGTGTGCGAGCCTTTGTGTGCTTGATTTGTCACTTGGGAAACAAATTCCAATTTGAGGAAAACAGGACTCCTTATGTGACTGTGCAAGAATACATAACCAGATTGTTGCACTGGCAGTGGAAAGAGATGAAATAGGTGATGGATGGAAGAGAGGGGTGGCTGCATGCCTCATCAATAGACTTCAAGCTTTAAATCCCCTTCCAAAATCAATTTTTGCCTGCCCGAAGGCTCTACAGGATGTTTCCTATAGAAATGCAGAACTTCCTGTAGAAAGCCCCAAAACTTCCTGTAGAAAGCTCAGAACTTCCTGTAGGAGGTTGAATCTCGACTCAAATGTGTTCAAATCCTGGAAAAAGTGAGTGGCTATGGAGGGAGTGTCTGTAAGGATGTCTGGTAGCTTGGTACAGACCCTTGTCCTCATTTTGCGCGACCCTCTTTATCTGCACTGTATTCCCTGCAACCTGCAATAATTCCGGAGATTAGACCTATTTCTTTTACTTTTTCTCTTTTTTTTTCTTTTTTCTGAGAGACAGCAAGGGTGCCTCCATGAGGTTTTCACCCCCACTATCTGCCCTGGGTGCCTCAGAGAGGTTTTCACCCAAGGATATTTTTTTATTCCATTTCTTTCTTTTCTGAGAGATAGTTGGGGCACCTCCATGAGGTTTTCACCCTCACTGTCTGCCCTGGGCGCCTCAGAGAGGTTTTCACCCAAGGATCTTTTTATTGCCCCCTTTTTTTTTTGATGATCAAGGTGTGGCTGGAATAGAGGCAGAACCCTGCTCTACTACCAGCACTGATTTTTCCACGGTTTCAATGAACTCCTGCCTCGAAAGGGGTTTCTTGTAGATTTTCAATCGATGCTCATTGACAAGCGTGGGGATGGCTTCTTCGTCAATGGTCCTGATAAGGACTGAACCATTGTCATTTCATTTCTCCACTGTATATGGTCCTAACCATCTTATCCTCAGCTTTCCTTTGAAATCCTTGTATCTTGAGTCATATAGCAGCGGCCAATCTCCCGGCTGAAATTGCTTTTCATTAGGGTGTTGGTCATGCCATATCTTCCTCTGGAGTTGAACTACTTCTGAGTGGAGGAGGGCCTGCATTCTGTGTTCATCTAATCCATTCAGCTGCAATAATCTTTCACGTTGAGCATGGCTGAGATATACGTCTAGATGAGCTGCCACCCTCAATGTGTTGTACTCAAACTCTATTGACAACAAAGCTTTCTTCCCGTAGACTAGCTCATAAGGTGTGAAACATGTTTTAGTCTTCCAAGTGGTGTTGTAGGCCCAGGTGGCCTCAACCAGGCGATCTGCCCAATCCTTTCTGCTGCTGCTCACCACCTTAGTCAAAATCCCTTTCAACGCTCTATTAGTGACTTCCACCTACCCATTTGCTTGGGGATGATATGGGGTGGAAGTCCTGTGCTTGATCTTGTGATGAGCGAGCAAATCTTCAATCAGGTTAGAGGTGAATTGGCTTCCTTGATCAGTGACTAACTCTCTTGGGTAACCAAACTTGTAGAAGATATTTTCTCTTAAAAACTCAGCCACCTTTTCTTCTGTTGCTTCTTTGATGCCTTGGTTTCTGCCCACTTTGTTAGGTAGTCGGTGCACACAATGATGTAAGACCTTTGCTTTGAAGGAGGGTTGATGGGTCCCACGAAATCAAAAATGGCTCAAAAGTCACTTGAGGTTGGAGAGGCATTTCATCCCTTGAGGTTGGTTTCCCCATCTTCTGACATCGGTCACACTGGTTGATGTATCTTCTGACATCTTGATGAAGAGTAGGCCAATAGTAGCCTGCCTGTAGAATTTTGAAGGTAGTCCTTTTTGCTGCAAAGTGGCCTCCACAGGGTTCGTCGTGACAGGTTAGGAGAATGTCAAAGACTTCCTCCTCCCTAACACAATGCCTCAAGATCTGATCTGGGCCAAGTTTGAACAGGTTGCCCCCGATCCAAGTGAATGGGGCACTCTTCCTCACAATTATGCTCTTCTCATTTGAGGATAGATGTCGAGGGAACTGTGCTGAGACCAAGTAATTTTCTATATCAGCAAACCATGGAGAGAGTACTGAGATAGCAAATAGGTGTTCATCTGGCAGCTGGTCATCCATTGTTCCTTCTTCACCTGTAGGCAAATCCAATCTAGACAGGAAGTTAGCAACAACATTTTCCTTACATGGCTTATCGACAATAGTCAAATCAAATTGTCGCAACAAAAGTGACCATCTAATGACACGAGCATTTAAATTAGGCTTACTCATTAAGTATCTAATCGCAACATGATCAGTGTGTACAAATGTTTGATAACCGGTGATGTAGTGTCTGAACTTGTTTAGGGAATGGACTACAGCCACGAACTCTTTCTCGGTTACAGTATAGTTCATCTCTGCCTTGGACAGGATTTTGCTGACAAAGTATATGGCATATGGAAGTTTCTCCTCAACTTGTCCTAAGGAGGCCCCTATGGCTTTGTTCGAGGCATCAGTGTGGATGTGGAAAGGTAGGGCCTAGTTTGGACCTCTCAAGATGGGGGTGGACACCAGCTTATCTTTCAACTCATCCAGAGCCCCTTGACAGTTGTCAGTCCATTTAAATTCAACATCTCTCCCTAAGAGGCCAAAAAAAGGCGAGGCTAGCTTACTGAAATCTTTAATGAATCTTCTGTAATATCCTGCTAAGCCTAGAAAACTCCAAACACCTCTCACCTTTTGAGGAGGTGGAACCTTTTGGATGATAGCAATTTTGTTTGGATCCACCTGCAATCCTTGCTAAGAAATGGTATGACCTACCACGGTCCCTTTAGTCATCAGGAATTCACATTTTTCAGGACTGAGGGATAGGTTCATTTCAATGCACTTGTTTAAAACTTTTCCCAGGTTGTAGAGCTTTGGCTTAGTTCGAGTCCAAAGAAACAAGTATTTGTTTTTCCTATTTTGTGTCACTCTCGGATAGGTGGATTATATATATTTTTTCCTATTTTTGTCACTCTCTCATAGGTCGACTCTATTTTTTAGGTTCATGCGCAACACCCTCCTCTTTTTCCATTTCCTTAAACCAAAGCACAAGTAGGAACAGTTAGGCTGGGAAGGTTCAGAACAATTTGTGCTCCTTCTAGACGTCTCAAAGCGATAGGTGCTTCTTCTAGAACTATTTCTCAGAACAAGAGGTTTTTCAACAAGTGATATAAATTTTCTCAAATGTCTAATATAATCCTTGTACTCGTACATTTTCAGTTCTTGAGAAATGTTTTGATGAGGATCTCTAAATCTTGTGATACAATCATCTAGGATTCTCAGCACCAGATTATCAACTACTCCAACAAAATTTAACTCTTTCAGGCATTCCAAACCGGAATGTGCTCATCATTGATGATGAAGAACTAAATCCAAGACACCAAACACAAAATCGCAGTAAAATTAGGTTGGAGATGTCGGTTGGCCTGCTCGCACCCACCGCCTACGCCTTTCGATAGGACTCAATGTTGATCTGCACTCTCCACAACATCAATAGTCAACAAACTTGTGCGCCATTCTTCATAATGATAAGTTCCTTCTGAAAAAGATAGTCCACACACGCAGGGATGAGGCACTCTTAGGTTGCCACACAACGCATTACCACTATTAGCGATTTGCAATGATTGACACATTGCTCTAAGCGTGGCTCGTTCAATGTAGAGAATCTAGTTTACTCCAACTGCTCTGATGCTCAACACAAACATGCACTCAAATTGCTTGACATTTGCCAAATATTCGAATTTATCATAATGATGTGGAACCAGAACGATTTCATGGATCTTGTCGTCCTAATTCTGGTGTAACTCGTTTCGTGGAAAACTGATATCATATCCTCAAGATATTGCCTTCTGATTGTTTTTCCAAACAAGTGAATTTAAAATCGAAGGACAACCAAGTTAGTAGTTTGTACTGCTGACGTGGCACTGACTGGGCAGGTGATATGGCAGGTTGACTTGGTCAAGGTATTCTCCGGTGAATTGGGTGGTGCCATTGTGGTCCAAGTGGAAATTTTTGTGTGGTCCATGTGTTTTTGTGGTGGCCAATGTCAGGCTGCCACGTGGTAGCCCGAGGGCCACCAAAATGGAGCAAGGGTCAAGCTAGAGGCAACAAGAGTCAAACCCGTGACCTCCCAAACAATAACACAAAGGCTGCACCATTACACCATACGAGCATGAATTAACCATAAATGTTTTTTTTTTATATTCAAATAAACAATGTCATGATCTTTGGAAACGTGCCAACCACGGTTGTGGTTATATAAACCACCCATGTTAACACCATACACTACAAGACTTAACTGCTACCCTTGACCATCACCTGCTGCTATCGCCAACCACTAGCATTAATTCCATTCAATGTTTTTATTTCACATGTAAAGTTTTTCATGAAAGTAACTTAAAAAAACACACATAAAAACTCATGTTTTTACTTACTATTTTGGAGTACAAACTGTTATCACTCCAAAATTTCTTCTAAGTTGTTAGAAAAAGAAATGATAGAGGTAACCACAAACCAACTTTGGAGATTAGGATCTAGCTTTCCTAATCTCAGAGAGGGTTCTCTATTTTTATTTAACGTTGTTTAGTTATTTCATTTTAGGCTAGTTATGATTATACTTGGGTTTTGATTTAGATTTGGTGGTGGGATCACTTACTTCGAAGAAAAAGGGTTGTCTTTTTACCATTGGGCTATGGGGTCAAATGTCAGATAAACAGGACTGGATCAAGTTCTAAAAACAGTGTCTACAGGGCAAGATAGCAGAGTTACTTTAGATCTCAAATCTAGATGGTGAAGTGGTTCTCAATCGGATCGAAAGAGCAATTAAGGGTTCCTTAGGGCAGATTATGAAGAAAGTGAAAGAGGTCAACCGGGATGGTAGAGCAATTAAGGATTCTTAGATCTAGATATCAGAAAAAAACATGTAAATGATTAACCGTGGAAATCAGAGTGTACTTAAACAATTTCTGAGATAAATTTCTAGTTAATTAATTCAACTTTAGATAACATTTAAGTTGGTGAAAAACATAAGAGAATAACAAATTGACAAAGAAAATACTTCACTGTAATAGCTCTACACATGAATCCTGTAATGAATCTCTTTATTACTTGCTCCAATTTCCTGACTTGAAAATTGGTACCATGATCCTTAGGTTTATGATCAAAATAACTTTACAAATGTATAGCAATCCACACTCAATACTTCAAATTATGAAGTATTTATACAAAAATATTTTACAAAATATGCCAAACTTTCTTGGGACTAATCTAGGAGAAATAAAAATGTTCATGCAAGAAGATAGATGCAACTATTGAACTGATGCTTATTGTCCCTATTTATTAGGTTGTGTTGGCTTTTAATATTTGATATTTTGCACTTTAATATGTGCTTTGTTGTTTGGTCTTCCCGCTGGATTCTCTATTCACATTGACCTGGCTGACCTGTCAATATCCTTTTACTGTGCTCTTTTACTTTTTACTATACATTTTATATTTTTACTGTGTATTCTACAGTAAATCATTTAGTTTCTCCCATGTCTCCACATCTGGTAATTGGATATTGATCATTTTCCTAAAAATCTCATCTGCCTCTGTAGACTTGGCAAAAGTAGGCTTATTGACAAAAAGGTGTTTTACCTCATGCTGCAGGTAAAACAAATTCTCAAAAGTTTAATATAATACTTTGCCAGTAGGTACACCCTTCATGGATGAACTATTCACCTGATCTCTAGCTACTTCCCTGATATTTTTATTATAGTCCTCCTATGTCATTAACTTGTTGTTAATAACCAAGAGATTTGGTAAACCCTTTTGCCTCAAAATTTCAAACTTGACCATGAATCTGTCAATGGTGAGCTGCATGGTTTGGCACTTGTCTTCCAAGTTTAACATCAAATTCCTCTTGGTGAGGACCCTTTTAACTTGAAAAATTATACCTGTTTTGTCAGGTATCTCTAATTCCTACAGCTCATACCTATTCTTGGAGTTGAGGAAGTGAATAATCCTTGTAGCTTACACTGGCATGTCTCCAAGTTCTGCTTTGACTCTTTGTATGGCTTTTGTAGCTTTCTTTATTAGCTACTGTTGGATTGACTGACGGATCAACAGAATCTGGATATGGATCATCAATAGAAACTGGGTCTTGATCTTGACAAACAACAGGTGCAGAATATGGCAAACCTACAGGCTAAGCTAGAAAAATTACAGGATTGTTTAGCTCTTGATAGCATCGACAATCTATTCAAAAATAACCTAGATGGATGGCCAAATATCATTGACAGAGTCAATGATATTGGCCCACAGTTGCTCCTTAGGCTGACCTAGATGTTCATTCAATGTTAGTTCCTTCTCTAGGTTTTTGATTCGTTCATTCATCCTTGTAGATTTCTGTTTTTCTTCTTTGTGCATGATTTGGGCAAGCCTGCAATCAGTTTCCAGGCTAGTCACTTTTTCCTTAAGCCTGTTCATCTCAATGGTCTGAATGGACATTTATTCCATTGCTTTGACCAACCTGTTTGCCTCATCACCTGTAGACCCTATTGCTCTTGACCTTGTTGCTAATGTAGTTGGTGTAGATGCTGGCAGTGCTATGGCCATTAGAGATGTGGGAGCTAAGGATGTTTCCAAAGTAGAAGGTACAATAGTGATAATTGTTGGGATGATAGTTGCAGAGGCATCATCAAGACTAGCTTGTTTTAGCTGAATCAAGCTATCCAATTCTTTCTCCATCTCCTTTAACTGATCATTCAGTTGCAGCACTAGGTCCATCATCTCTTCATGATTTTTTTGGCTCTCTAGGACCTCCTTTGTTTAAGGGTGTTGAAAATGAGGTAGCTTGAGTTGTTTCTTAAGAGCGGCTATATCCTCATTTTTCTTTTTGATCAACTTCTATGCAGCCTGTTATCACTCAGGTCGTCCCTAGGCTCCTGTAGGGATACGGCCGAGGTAACCACAAACCAATCTTTGGATTGCAGGTTCTAGCCCACCTGCAATCAGAGAGGGCTCTCTCTTAATGATTCAACTTTGTTGATGATTTTAGGCTAGCTTTTGGCTCAGGGGGTTTTTGTTTGTGTTTGGCTGGAAGGAAAATGCTTTCAGGCAGAGAGGCAATTTATGAAGTGATAATTTTCAAACCATTGGGCATGGAGTCATGGGTTAGGATTATCAGTGTGTCTTTTTGGTCATAAGAGAAATAATGAAGCAGGATAGCTGCTCATAACAAAATCTTCAGACTAAAAGGATGAATGATATGTAATGAATGAGAGGCACTTAAGAATCTCTCATTTAACTTAACAAAGGGAAAGATGATCTCTATCTAGGGGCAATGAAGAATCCCTGGATAACTGTCTTGGTTTAAGGCAAACATGAGCCATGTGGAATTCATATTTATGCTTAAACATAGGAAAACATAAAGAAACAACAGAAATTGAGCATAGAGTGTATTTAAACAAATTCTAAGATAATCTTTCTTTCAGCTATTTAAGAGCGTAATTCATGAATCAAAACAGAGGTAAGAAGCACTTATTGAGTTATGCACAGCACGAGAATTCCATAATCACTCTTCAACCAGTAAACACAATGAACAATCCGTTCTCCAAGGCTCATAAGCAGTCTTTGATTATAGAAACTTATAAGATATTACAGTGCGAGTCTCTCCCGGAGAAAAATAGCTAGAGATAGCTTGTTGACTAATCAACCAACCAACCAACCCATAATACAGTATTCAGGGCTGTCTTTATAGTGAAAATATCTCAAACTTATTTATTACAATTGACCTAAAACAGGTCTGCAAAAAGAGCTTTCTAAACCTAAAATTGTGCCAAAATTAAATGCAGGTAAATATCTATTAAACTGTGTCAGAGGTAACTGGATCAAAAAGAGTGCAATGTGGCCCTTGGTGGCTCGATGCAGTACTGTTGGAATAACTATGCTTTGGGATTTGCAGTTCTGTTCTGGTGTGAGTTAAATGTGCAATAACCATGATTTGAGAGTTTTGAGTGGTCTCGCCCTCTTTTTTGACTTTGCTGGAAGGTATTTAATTTTCTCCTGCTTTGGGCCACTGCTAAGATCTTCGCTGATACTCTTTGCCGCTACATTGATGGTCTCCGCCGCTTTCTGATACTCTTTGACGTGCTTTCTCTCTATAAATTTGATCTGATACTCTTTAATCTTTGTCTCTGGTCTCTTCCTGTCTTCAAATCGGTTTAATTTGGCAAAATCGGGCAATTTCGGGCCTTTTCGGTGCAAAACGGGCCAAGGAATCAAAAGATTCCCCAATATGGCCTATTTCTCGTAGCAATCCGCGATTAGCGGGCATCGAAAACTGCCTCCGTTTCTCATTCCGGAGCTCCGAAGCACGACTTTTGCTCTTGCGCGAATTTTCGGTTTTTTGGCTACTGACATCAGCATGACGTCAGCAGTACGGTGGATGACGTCGGCATGTTGACGTCAGCAGTGGGGTCCTTTGGTACGGATGTGACGTTAGCATGCTGACGTCATCAAGGTGACATGGCAGTACGGAGGGGTGACGTGGGCCGGGCGCAGGCTGGGTGAGGTGACGTGGAGGGGACGTGGCAGGATGAGGTGGCGCTCCCGTTACGTGAGGGGAGGGCAATTTTGCCTGGGAATCGGACCGCCTTTGGTACGGAGGTGGTTTCTGTCAAGGGCAGCCCAATGCAATGGGAGGTCGCCACCTATCCCGGTGTACGACAGTAAAACCGTCGGACGTCAGGTGGTAACCTACCACCATAATCGGGCGCGCGATGTGATCAAGGACCGTCGAATCTGGGGGAGGCGATCCGACGGTGGACAGAAATGGGAGAAGCGCGGGGTTTAGCAAAGGTGCGCGCGCGTTAAAGGCTTAATTTTTTGCAGTGCGGTGGGTTTTAAACTTTAGAAAATGGGCAAATGTGTTTTGCGCGGTGGAAATTATCAAACAAACATTAATAGTTTTCACAGAAGAATGCGCGGGGAGGGTTATTAGCCTTTGGAAAGGGTTTCCTTAGTGTTTGGAAGGGGTCCAGACACTTGGGAGTGGAAATTTTTGCAGATGGAGGGTTCTTACTAAAGTCCAGGTGACTTAGTAATTCCCAGTGAAGTATTTATGGTTATATTTCAACCAGGGGGAGGGAATATTTACATAAGGGGGTTATCTACATAGTTTTAGTATGGGGATAGGGAAAATATAGGGAGTTAAATAGTAGTGTCAGTAGTTAGCATGGAGATGACAAGAAAAGCGCTAAGCTTTAGAGATCTTAGGCTTCAAAGGGCAGATAGAACTTTGTAGAGAAAGTATGGATTCTCTCTGAGTGAAGCAGATCTTCACCCAGGCTAATGACATGAAAAATGATGAAACTAAGAGATATCAAGCAGATCTTGACCTCTTTTTGGGGAAATTAGTTAATGATTTGGGGGAGATGGAGAAAGGGAAGTTATTTATGCCTGTTTTGAGCTCTCTCACATAAAAGTGCCTGGTGATTGTGTCCTGAGTAGAGATGACACCCTGAAAACATAGAATTGATCAGAAATCAAGATTATGCAACCTCAAAACTACCTACCCAGCCTACTTGCCTAACATTTTTTCTTCTTTTGGTTTGGGTGCACTTAGACTTGCAGACCCATCATTTCAATTTTTTTTTTCTTTTGTGCCTTCCTATCTACAAACTACCATTTTTTCTTCCAAGGGCCCAGATTAAGCAGTTGGGCTCCTTTGATTCTCTACCTATCTAAGAATCTGCCAAGATTAAGCTGTTTGGACAGATTTTCATTCTCTATATTCTAAAACAGGAAATTGAAACCTAGGGAGACCAAGATTAAGCTGTTTGGACCTCCCTTTAGTTGAAAATTGTACAAAACTGAAATGACTTTTCAAAATTTGGAAAGCAGTTAGATGAACTCTGAGTAGCCTTCTTTGCTTGGTGAATTCTTAGCAAATATGGAGCATTGCAGCATGCAAAGTATGACATATTTGGCCTGAAAAATGTCAATCATGAAATATGAGTAACCTGCTGCAGCAGGAGGCTAACAAGGCAGAGGAGCATCTCTTTGCATCGTCAACAATATTGAAAATATAATAATGATGATGATGATGATAAAATAATAATCTAACCATGAAAACCCATTTTTCAACGCAGTTAGACAAGTGTTAGTTGAAAACTAGTTTGCTGGTAGTTGGAAAATTATTTTCTTTCTACAATGTATTCTTTTTTTTTCTATAAATAATGTTGCAATAAATTTTGGTCAGTAATAGCTTTAGATTCAGGCTTCATAGTCTCTTCCTAGTATTGTAGCTCCTCTTAAATAAGTTTGTGCTAGTATTGTATTTTTTAGAGAAGTTGTTGTTACTGCAGCAATTGTTGTTATTGCCATAATTCTCAGAGAAATTGTTGTTATTATTGCAATCGTTATTATTCATGCAACCTAGTGTATTGTTTTCGATTGATACAACTCCAATATCGAAGAGTTGCACTTTGCCATGGCTCCTCTAAATCTTTCAGTTCCTCCCCTTAACAAGCTTGAAAAAATATGCCATGCCATGTTTCTAATACATACATGTTTGTTTCAAAATTTTCATGTTGAAACTTTGTTATTTTCTTCCAAATGAAGCCACCAACACTCTTTCCACTATTCTTCCTCCATGACATTTTTTGACGGTTCTAATCTACCCTCTACTATCAATTTATCATCACTACTCATGCTCCAACTCACAGTCACGTCCATCTCTAGCCACATCAAAATCCACCATGGGATTGCTCCACGGTAAGTATCATACAGGTATGTCCTCCCCACTTAGTTGCATGACTTTGAAATTTGAAGTGACACTCTATCACCCCTAATCCCTACCCCACCACATCATTTGAGGATGAATTCCACCTTACATTGGGGGGCGGATCATATCATTTCACCATATGCCACATCATTTTACCATATACTACATTAATTACATGTTCTCAGTGTATTAATATGTCACATTGTTTTTCTATCATGTCATGATCATTTTCATATTTTTAATCACCTTTCCATCATTAACATTTATGGCATAAAATCTCAAAACCATCAACTTTTTTAATTTATAACTTAACTTCCTCCCCAATTACAAGTGCATGCCCATGAACTATTCCATTATATTAGCAGTAACACCATAGTAAGCACTCATATACTCAATGATGGGAGTAGAATTTATCTTCCATGAGCCTAAATCGTTGTACCCATTGCATAACCACCCTGAGGTATATCATATTTTCCATCAAGTTGGATGGATGGTGTACTTTGAAAGGTTACAAGGATTTGATAGTTTTATTTTCTTTGAATTTTCTCAGAACATGGAGGGAATGATCTTGGCCATCCACGGAGTGTATATTGATGTCACAATGGAATTCATTGCAAGAGTTATAGGGTTGCCACAACGGGAATGGCTTGTTTCAGTAGGAAAGCATCGCTTCAAATAGTTAAAGGAAACTTCCTCAGATGTGATAAGAAAGTAAAAGGCAAAGGTAAGGGGGTATAAAGAACTTCACTTCCTCCTCCTTGGAAAAATTTTACTTAACTTGTGTAAAAATATATTATTTGTAAAGGGAGGTTTAACATCATTTTCAATTATCATTTCATGTTGCTATCTAACCTCCACCATAACTAGCTACTCAGCATCCCCTACTTTCTGCAAGAATCCTTAAAGCTTATGGCTAATGTCATCTACCATTCTAAGCATTCTCAAATATTTGTCATGAACCACAAGTTAATTAAGCTCTCAAATATCCATGCATTGGAAAAACAAGGCATGGCCTAGCTTGAATTCATAACCCATGTTAAGGGTTCAACAATGAAAGATGAAAAAAAATGATTCTAGAGATGAGGAAGGAAAGGGGACAAAGGATAAATTGACTTAGAAGAAGAGGCTATAGGTAAAGTTGATGAACCTAAAGATGAAGAATCTGGTAAAGGGGGTGGTACATCAACAAAAGACTCCCATACTAATACAACCACTGAGAAACTTTTTGGTGATCATTCCCCAAGGGAATAAATTGAACATTGTCTTATTATGGAAGAGTAATCACAATAGTTAAAGTGAAAAATTAAGACATTCAAATAATTCATAGTTTGTCTTCCAAGAAGAATTACATAGTCCTCATCAATAACAACAATATCACAATCATCCAAATCTACAACCATTTCTACATATCCACAAGAACTTGTTGAGGAACCCAATAATACAAATGTTGCTAGAAAAAGGAAGCTTAGAATGAATATTGACAGTTCTATGATAGGTAACCATCAAATTGACTCCTTGTCTAACAAAATGTTTATTTAAAAAAGGGAAATTATAATATTAAAGAACAACTTAATATTTCAAAGCAAAAACTCCAAGGAGAAGATAAGCCCATAGGCCTAGGATTCATTGCTTAGGGTACTCAAATTTTTAGTAAATCATTTTCCTCTTTAGAATAAAACTAGGAGACGAAAATCTAAGGATTCTAAGAAGCAACTATGTTCGACTTGTGGTGATATTCTTAGTCATGCAAGTTATACAAAAGATTACATATTGATTCCAAAGTTTTTTTCAGTTGAGATTCAAACAAATCCTATTGAGTAAAATAAAAAAATGTAATGAAGCTGCTCAAAATGACTAGGATATGGTAAATTTAGAAGCAGGAGACATTATTGCCACACAAGAACTGGTAGTACTATTTTTGAGAATTTGGTATCTACGGATAAATACTAATTCCCTAGATAAGTAGCCATATCTATAACAATAGTTTAAAGAACTTTAGCCTTTTCCTTTAAGCAATAGATAAGACAAGAAGATGAGAAGAACTACTTGTAGTTCTGCTTTCCTCTTGTCTCCTTTGTATCGATCTAGTCGCTCCTTCCCGTACTTAACACGCTTGAGAAGTACATGTAAACATCAACAGAAGACAAAGAACTGATCAAAGCAAAAGATCTATTAAATACAAGTAAATGGAATCAGATTCATTCACACATATAAGCATCATATAACAAGATAAGCATATGGGAAAAAGTTTCAAATACTTTATTGAAATAGAAGAAGGAATTACAACCATCAAGTCTGATTCGAAGTCACTCCTCTAGCTTGGATCCCATCCACATCACATCAAAAGCATGACAAACTTGTAGCATAACAATACTTGTCTCAAAGTCAATTCTCATAGCAACATTATCTCCTTACAGATCAACATAGTACAGCCCCTGATCACTTAGATGAGTGTTCAATTTTTAGGAAGATGAAGGAGGTTATGTCATAAATGGGGGTATTGAATGGCCTTCCATACTTAGAATTAGTTCCATGGAGGAAGGGATGAGAGGATAGGATGCCTCTTAACTCATTCCTCATCCATTTTCGAGCTCATAGGGGTTGATAAGTGAGGGAAGCTTCTAGATGACTCCAAGAGATAAGAATATTCCCCGAACCCTATGTGAATTTCACTCAATCTCGCCCAGCGAAGGTGAAAGAGGGCCTAAATGCTCTGCAGAGCACCCTGGCATGGACTCAACTGCTCTGCAGCGCACCCTTACATGGGCTACCTGTGCTAGTCCCTTTAGAGGTCATTTCAGGATGTCTTCAAGTCATGAAACTGTCTGGGAAGGAGGAATTCAAAAGGGTGACTTGTTTAGGGCATGTAGTAACTAAAATTAGGGTTTGATGAGCCCTAAAACAATGATTTGCATTATGGGAGTGATGTGCCCAAATCGATCTGTAACAGCTACCCCCTAAAGCATGAAGTTGAAAAAATGTTAATTTTGAATGAAATGCTTTAGGATGTGATGATGAGGTTTCGAAGTGGAAGGTGACCTGCATCAATTACAATACATATATCATGATTTTTTTATTTTTTCATGAATTGCTGAGGGAAGGCATACCCATGCTCAGCATATAAACTATCATTACAAGTACATAGATAGTGGTCTACAGATATAGACCCATAATAGGATGACCATCAATGTAAATCCATTGTACGGATGATTTGGTACTTTCCTGAAATCGTAGCCCGGATGGAAGAAACTAGATCTGGGGTCTTCTACTTCATTCAATCGTTTGCTCAAGTACAAGTCTAACCATGTGAATATGTGACCTGAAGTTGAACATGGGAAGGCACCTTCTGATTACCAACCAATGATGTAAGTTGTTAACAGACACGAGAGAAATCACCGATAATGATAATGATCCTCAAGGTACTGTAGTACATTTTGCATGGTGTGAATGGATGTTTTGATACCGAACACCATACAAAGTCTTTCTGTCGAAGGCCAGTGATGTCAACCTGTCACCAGAAGCGAGAAACTTGCCATTGATGTATTCAAGCCTCAAGGTACTAGAAGGGTGTTTTTAAGTCGACTTCTTGGATAATGTGCTGATGTCGACAAGAAGCGACTCGTTAAAGGAGGGACTTCATGTATCCCACATCAACGACACGAAATGAGTATAATGATTTTTGACTAACGACACAAGGTTCAGGAATCGCAGTCATGAAAATGAAGGTTTATGGTAATGCAAAGGATGAATTTTAACTGAATGACTTCTCTTGAACATGCCGGCGACACTTAATGAATTGGCAGCATTGACCCAAACCAAAGTAATGGATGGTGTGATAGACCATAGGTATGATAACCATCAAGCAGATAACCCAACCTAGATAGTGTGAATGAATTGGCAGCATTGACCCAAAACAAAAGTGATGGACGGTGTGATAGACCATAGGTATGATAACCATCAAGCAGATAACCCAACCCAAATAGCCATGGAGATGAAGTAAAAGTGTCATGTTCAAGAGAGACCTGCTACCATAAAGCAGTTTACCCCTTTTTTTCCATTTTCCCTGGTCATTGTTGACCAGTACCTCTTTATTTTTAATCAAGCTTGAGGAGGATAACATATGATTGTTGTATAATTCCACCCTTTGGGTGAATCCATCGCTATGTGATGTTTTAACGAGTCTAGCGAATGTGAAACTCGGTCTTGTCATGATCAACAAGTTTTTCACTATTTGTTGTTTTAACGAGTTTAAATGACAAAGATAACTCGGTCCTTTTCATGTTTAGAGAGTTTGAAAAGGGATGAAAAGAAAACTCCACAAGTTCTTTTTCGTAGATTTGTCTCTCAAGCCCAAAAAAGCATAAAACAATATGAGAGAGAACCTATTGACCATGTTCGGTCAACGTATTCCTTTTTCATAAATAATCTATCTCAGCCTGAAAAAGGGTTAAACTTATACTAATTATATGTCGTTTCCAATCTGTTAACGAGCTGAAAAGGACAAGTGATCGGTAATTTTTTCATATTTAGAGAGTCTTAAAAGAGCTTAAAGAGGACTCCACTTTGAGGAACGAGTGATGTCTAGGATAGCAACTGGTTCCAATGATGTTGGCACTTCTCAAAACATGTTGATTTATGTGAAGAGGTTGGCTAATAAGACCACTCATTGCAACTATTCCTCAAAAAGGGTAAAGCAACCAAGTGAAACCATATGATTGACCAAGCAGATAGTAACGATGGAAGGAGAAAAACCAAGGCTCATTTGGTGGAAGAGGCTGATAGAATGGCAATCACGAGGGTTAAAATGGAAATGGGTTCATTTTTAGACAATCTTGAACCATAGGGAATTATGCTTGGATTCCATTTCATGTTTACACAAGCTTGAAATTAAAAACTATGCTTGGATTCAGTTTCATTTTTACACAAGCTTAAAACGAAGAAATATGCTTGAATTCAGTTTCATTTTTACACAAGCTTGAAACGAAGAACTATGCTTGAGATTGGTTTACATGCCCCCAACATGATGAAAGGGAGAGTCTCTTGTAACCAGATAGAAGTCACTGCGGTGAAGCAGGACAGTTATCCAACACCTTTTTGGCTTCGTCCAGATAGGGACAAAGGTGAATAGGGTGATTCCCCTCACATAACCTATAGGGAAACTTAACTTTACCATTAGGTGCATGCCACCTAAGCTTCATTACATTCACCTAAGTAGACTACTCATGGCTATCAGGTGGATGGAATGAAGGTTCGTTTACGAGATCAAGTGAAAGACTTAACAGGGAGTTTACGAGATCTAATCAAAGACTCGAATTGGAACTTTGCTCCAAGGGACCTTGTTTCATTTTTTAATGAGCTTGACACAAGTCAAGGAACTCTGCTCAGATTCCTTGTTTCATTTTTTAACGAGCTTGACACAAGACAAGGAACTATGCTCATACTCCTTGTTTCATTTTTTAACGAGCTTGACACAAGACAAGGAACTATGCTTATGGGAGTTGTTTCATTTTTTAATGAGGTTTACACAGTAAAAGAACTATCCTCATAACCTTTGTTTCACAACCCATGATAGGAGGTCATGACTTCCAAGATGTTCTCATTAGATGGGAAAACAATTCTCTAGAAGGAGAGATCTGGTTCTAATGCCCCTAGTACATATAGTACAACATCACGGAATTGATCATTCATTGATGTAGGCATGGAACGGGTTGCCACATAATTGACCCATGGCGGGGAAGCTACCATTGGTACAAAAGGACCATTTAGAGAAGATGGTTGACTGGAAGCCATATTTGGACCGGGAAATGGAAGCTAGTCAATGGTGACAATCCTGCCTTCATGCAGGAAACACATCACTCGAAAGAGTGTTGAAACAATAGCTCCCATGTCATAAACATAGTCGTGCCCAAGAAGTAAATTATAATCTAAAGGGCCTGGGACTACCATCACCTTTAGATAAACGATTTATCCTCCCAAAGTAATAGGCAATGAAGGAATGATCCCTAATGGTTGACCGGTTCCTCTGTTAAAATCCAACAACTTCTGGGTAACAGGCACAAGTGGCGGCAAACCAAGCACTTACCAAGCAGTTGAGGAAAGGATACTCACTGATGCACCTTCATCTATAATAGTGTCGGATACAATCATATTACAAACCTGTACTATGATCTGGAAGGGCACATAAGAAGGAAGATGACATCCTGCTAGTCGATTCCAATCAAAGGAAGTGACCAAACTACTAGGAGGGGGTACCGTAAGAACAGGAGAATTAACCCCTTGAGTTACGAGAGCGGGAGGATTTTCCTCCTCTCTTGATGGAACAGGAGGATTACCCCCAAGCTCATTGGAATCTAAAGAAACAAAAATAACCTAAGTGGTATCATATGCATTCTCTACGAGAAAGGTACGATTAACTGAAGGTGAAATAGTGTCAACTGTTTCCGTTGAAAATAGCAACAAGAAATGATAAAAATAGAATCCTGAATATTCTAATTTTAAATTGTCCTTGAATTAAAATTCGAATTAGTCTCATCAACTACTTGAAAAATAATTAATTAATTCATCTTGAGTTAATTAGTTGGAGAAATTCAAGTTATAAGTCTTTGTGAAGTCATGCAATAGTTATCCCTTAAATTAAAGATATTATCCCTTAATTAAGGAGATAAGATTGAGTTATATTTGAGTTGTAATTAGTTAGCTCAGTTTACTAAGTTAAGTCCAGTTAAATTAGTTCCAAATTATTTGAGGAACTAATTGTGAACTCAGTCAGTTAATGCATGCATGCATCCAACTAGTGTACTCCAGATAACTAAATGTTCTCTTATCATTAACTCATGCATGTCTATTCTGAGAAATACCCAGTTGAGCTAAATGTCAAGGACATTGTACTATCAGTTGCATGTTTTCTCCTATAAAGGAAACTCATGCATGCAGAAGCAACAAGGTTCCTTGAGGATTGCGCAATTTTACAGGGTGTGAGATCAGTGTGAGTGATCAATGTTACACTTGGTAACAGTAGGATCACCCAAAGAAATTGTGCAAGGAAATAGGAGGCTTGGATATCTGAGGAGAAGGTTTGTGAGAAGCCTTGTTTGCCTATGAGCATCCAAGAGGATTGTACTGAGAGCTAGTTAGCTGAGAGAGCTAAGGATTTGTGTAATTCTGATATATTTCCACCTTGTATGATAATACAGATAGTGGGGTTTTTAGCTGAGGCTTTCCCCTGAGTATTCTTCTATGATTCATGTACATTGATTCTTCTCTTTTTATGTGTGTTCCACTTGATCTTGCTCAAATCTATTAAGCTTCCGCTAATTGTTGTAGAAGTAGATTAAATCATTTTGCTTTAGCTATATTGCATTATCAGGTTAATCTACAGTCATAATTTCTACAGTTTCCTTGACCTATGATGGGTCAGGTATAGACTCATGGAATTCACTTTCAGAGAGAGTGGGTTTGACCAACTGTTGGTTTTGGTCAGTCAATTCATCAACTAATGAAGGATTAAGGGAGAGTCTCTTGTAACCAGATGGAAGTCGTTACAGAGAAGCAAGACGATTATCCAACATTATTTTGGCTTCATCCAGATAGGGACAAAGGTGAATGGGGTGATTCCCTTCACATAACCTACAGGGAAACTTAACTTTACCCTTTTTTCCATGAACTTTACTACCACTAGTTGATGGTGTCTCACTAGCATGATCTTCAGAAGTTGATGACACAAGACGATGTGAACGAGAAGACCATTCTTTTAAGATCTGAGCAATACCAGAACAATTTCAAAGAAGATGGTCTCCCACACAAAGTTTGCATGGATATCAAACTTTGTGAGGCTTGACGGACGGTTTCTCATCATATGTTGCATTCAAAGCAATGGTTTCTTGGTTTACCCTCTGCTGAATTGCATTCTTCTTCTTCTTATTCTTCCCTTTCTTCTTCTTCTTAGCCACCTGGTTACTAGTACCAATACTTTCACCAGGAAAACAGGAAGAAGGGGAGGAAGAAACAACTGAGGAAGAAGGAAAAGGGTCAACTTTAGGATCAACTGGAGGTTGATTTTGTCCAGTTGTAGGAATATTCACTTGCAAGGACAAGGAGGTTGAGAACAACCATATTGGCAAGCCAATGGTAAGTCCCGGAAGGGACAATGTAGCCATATAAGGAGCACCAATATTTCTGAAAGGAGGAAAAGGACTAGGATTCCCATCAAAAGGAATTCCTTGATCGGTGGAATTTGAAGTTGTTTCCATATGTTTCAACCTAAGATCAACTAAGGAGCAACATGGACGATGTTATCCATGGTCAATTAATTTATTTTAATCAAACTAACATAACAAAACAAAAAAGGAATAATCTAGGCAAAAGTATTACCAAGCTACTGTGAACTGCAAAATACCTCAAGGTGAACTGAGAAGTACGGGCAGTCAATCTCCCTGAATGTTGTGTTCGGTGTATTATAGTGTACAAGGTGGTTGACTCGGTTACCAAAGGATGGATATCAACCTAATGTAGTCCCCCCATATACACCCGAGAGTATGAGGAGGCCTAATCCATGTTAGCGTTGTCTAATGCAAAACCGCACAGTGAGAGCATTCCATATACTTTACGTACTGTAACACCGCCCTATATACACGAAGGTACATGGACGAGCTATGATATACTCACATACGTGGAATGAGATATCACACTCAGGATGTCCTGCAAACAAGTTAGCAACAGCTACTATGTTTTATGACGCCGAAACATGTCTCTAGCCTAGAACCTCTAAATCTTTTGTGTTAGGTGACAATGCTCCATTAGGTAAATTGAAGTTAATTTTAAGTTGATCTTCTTTAGAATTTGCCTTTCAAGGTTCATCGCGTGATGTATGTTTGAAATTCCTAGAATGCAACTATTATGATAAACATTATTTTCATTCAATTTTGACAATGAAAATATTAGCTAGTAGGGATAGAGCAATCAGATCTTTAACAAAGAGCAAAGAGCACAATCTAATGCAATTTCTCTAAACTATTCCTATGAGTACACACAAACTTTTCATGCACAATGCATGTTTTTCTTTTCAATTCCCTTAATGTTTAGATGAACAAAATGAAACTAATGCACATACAATCAATCAATCTTTTTGCAAGAACGAAGACTTTATGACAGTTCTTTTTCGAAATAAATGAAGACTTTTACGACACTTTCTTTTGAGCAAAGATTAATTGACTATAATCTAACTTTGACTATGGATCGATAATGACAAAGAAAACATTAATCAACCAAGTCAAATTAGGGCTTGCAAAGGAGATAAAAACTTGTTTTCTAAGACATGACATTCATTGATCAATCAGCAAGCAATCAAATAGAAGAAATTTAGCAAAATCTCAATCCAAAGGTGGGAAAATGACCCTAGGAAGATCAGCACAGCCTTGAATGGGAGACAGTACGCTTCAGAGCATTGTCCCTAAGCCAAGGGTGCTCTGCAGCGCACTGTGTCCCTCACAAACTTGCATTGGTGATAGTAAGCCATTTCAAGAGGTAATTTGACACAATTTTGAACAAAATTCAATGCAAAAGAGATGAAATACAATCAATGAACACAAGTAGGGTCTGCAAGGGTGTCCTAGGAGGTGGATAAGCTACGAGGAAGTACGATCATCCCCAGCAGAGTCGCCAATTTGTTTTGGAGAATTTGGTATCTATGGATAAATGCTAATTCCCTAGATAAGTAGACATATCTAGAACAACATTTTAAAGCACTTTAGCCTTTTCCTATAAGCAATAGACAAGAAAAAGAATATGAGAAGACCTACTTGTAGTTCTACTTTCCTCTTGTCTTCTTTGTATCGATCCTGTCGCTCCTTCCCGTACTTAACATGATTGAGAAGTACCTGTAAACATCAACAGAAGACAAAGAACCAATCAAAGCAAAAGATCTATTGAATACAAGTAAATGTAATCATATTCATTCACACATATAAGCATCATATAACAAGATAAGCATATGGGAAAAAGGTTCAAATACTTTATTGAAATAGAAGAAGGAATTACAACCATCAAGTCAGATTCGAAGTCACTCCTCTAGCTTGGATCCCATCCACATCACATCAAAAGCATGACAAACTTGTAGCATATCAATACTTGTCTCAAAGTCAATTCTCATAGCAACATTATCTCCTTACAATTCAACATAGTCCACCCCTGATCACTTAGATGAGTGTTCAATTTATAGGAAGATGAAGGAGTTTATGTCATAAATGGGGTATTGAATGGCCTTCCATACTTAGAATTAGTTCCATGGAGGAAGGGATGAGAGGATAGGATGCATCTTAACTCATTCCTCATCCATTTTCGAGCTCATAGGAGTTGATAAGTGAGGGAAACTTCTAGATGACTCCAAGAGATAAGAATATTCCCAAAACCATATGTGAATTTTGCTCAATCTGCCCAGCGAAGGTGAAAGAGGGCCTAAGTGCTCTGTAGAGAACCCAGACATGGACTCAACTGCTCTGCAGCACATCCTTACATGGGCCTACCTGCACTGGTCCCTTTAGAGGTCATTTCAGGATGTATTCAAGTCATGAAACTATCTAGGAATGAGGAATTCAAAAGGGTGACTTTAGGGCATGTAGCAACTAAAATTAGGGTTTGATGAGCCCTAAAACACTGATCTGGATGATGGGAGTGATGTGCCCAAATGGATCTGTAACAACTGCCCCTAAAGCATGAAGTCGAAAAAATTTTAATGTCGAATGAAATTCTTTACGATGTGATGAGGAGGTTTCGAAGTGGAAGGTGATCAGCATCAATTACAATACATATATCATGATTTTTTTATTTTTTCATGAATTGCTGAGGGAAGGCATACCCATGCTCAGCATATAAACTATCATTACAAGTACATAGATAGTGGTCTACAGATATAGACCCATGATAGGATGACCATCAATGTAAATCCATTGTACGGATGATTCGGTACTTTCCTGAAATCGTAGCCCGGATGGAAGAAACCAGATCTGGGGTCTTCTATTTCGTTCAATCATTTACTCAAGTACAAGTCTAACCATGTGAATATGTGATCTGAAGTCGAACATGGGAAGACACTGTCTGATTACCAGCCAATGATGTAAGTTGTTAACAGACACGAGAGAAATCACCGATAATGATAATGATCCTCAAGGTACTGTAGTACATTCTGCATGGTGTGAATGGATGTTTTGATGTCGAACACCATACAAAGTCTTTCTGTCGAAGGCCAGTGACGTTAACCTGTCGCCAGAAGTGAGAAACTTTCCATTAATGTATTCAAGCCTCAAGGTACTGGAAGGGTGTTTTTAAGTATACTTCTTGGATAATGTGCTGATGTCGACAAGAAGCGACTCGTTAAAGGAGGGACTTGATGTATCCCACATCAACGACACGAAATGAGTATAATGATTTTTTACTGACGACACAAGGTTCAAGAATTGCAGTCATGAAAATGAAGGTTTATGGTATTGCAAAGGATGAATTTTAACTGAATGACTTCTCTTGAACATGTCGGCGACACTTAATGAATTGGCAACATTGACCCAAACCAAAGAAATGGATGGTGTGATAGACCATAGGTATGATAACCATCAAGCAGATAACCCAACCAAGATAGTTTGAATGAATTGGCAGTATTGACCCAAAACAAAAGTGATGGACGATGTGATAGACCATAGGTATGATAACCATCAAGCAGATAACCCAACCCAAATAATCACGGAGATAAAGTGAAAGTGTGATGTTAAAGAGCGACCTGCTACCGTAAAGAAGTTTACCCCTTTTCTCCATTTTCCCCAGTCATTGCTGACCAGTACCTCTTTATTTTTAATCAAGCTTGAGGAGGATAACATATGCTTGTTGTATAATACCAGCCTTCGGGTGAATCCATCGCTATGTGATTTTTTAACGAGTCTAGAGAAGGTGAAACTTGGCCTTGTCATGATCGACAAGTTTGTCGCTATTTGATGTTTTAACGACTTTAACGACAAAGATAACTTGGTCCATTTCATGTTTAGAGAGTTTGAAAAGGGACGAAAAGAAAACTCCACAAGTTCTTTTTCATAGATTTGTCTCTCAAGCCCGAAAAAAGCGTAAAAAAATACAAGAGAGAACCTATTGACCATCTTCGGTCAACGTATTCCTTTTTCGTAAATAATCTATCTTAGCCTGAAAAAGGGTTAAACTTATACTGAGTATATGTTGTTTCCAATCCATTAACGAGCTGAAAATGAAAAGCGTTTGGCAATCTTTTCATATTTAGAGAGTCTGAAAAGAGCTTAAATATGACTCCACTTTGAGGAAAGAGTGATGTCTAGGATAGCAACTGGTTCCGGTGATGTTGGAACTTCTCAAAACATGTTGATTTATGTGAAGAGGCTAGCTAATAAGACCACTCATTGCAACTGTTCCTCAAAATGGGTAAAGCAACCAAGTGAAAGCGTATGATCGGTCAAGCAGATAATGGCGATGGAAGGAGAAAAACCAAGGCTCATCAGGTGGAAGAGGTTGATAGAATGGAAATCACCAGGGTTAAAATGGAATTGGGTTTATTTTTAGACAAGCTTGAACCATAGGGAACTATGCTTGGAATCCATTTCATGTTTACACAAGCTTGAAATGAAAACCTATGCTTGGATTCAGTTTCATTTTTACACAAGCTTATAAAAAAGAACTATGCTTAAATTCAGTTTCATTTTTACACAAGCTTGAAACGAAGAACTATGCTTGAGATTGGTTTACATGCCCCAATAATGATGAAAGGGAGAGTCTCCTATAACCAAATGGAAGTCACTGCGGTGAACCAGGATGGTTATCCAACACCTTTTTGGCTTCGTCCAGATGGGGACAAAGGTGAATGGGGCAATTCCCTTCACATAAGCTACAGGGAAACTTAACTTTACCACTAGGTGCATGCACCCTAAGCTTTATTACATTCACCTAAGTAGACTACTCATGGGATGGAATGAAGGTTCATTTACGAGATCAAGTGAAAGACTCGACTGGGATTTTACGAGATCTAATCAAAGACTTGAATTGGAACTTTGCTCCAGGGGACCTTGTTTCATTTTTTAATGAGCTTGACACAAGACAAGGAACTTTTCTCAGATTCCTTGTTTCATTTTTTAATGAGCTTGACACAAGACAAGGAACTATGCTCATACTCCTTGTTTCAATTTTTAACGAGCTTGACACAAGACAAGGAACTATGCTCATGGGAGCTATTTCATTTTTTAATGAGGTTGACACAGTAAAATAACTATCCTCATAAACTTTGTTTCACGACCCATGATAGGAGGTCATGACTTCCAAGAGGTTCTCATCAGATGGGAAAACAATGCTCTAGAAGGAGATATCTGGTTCTAATGCCCCCAGTACATAATGTACAACATCACGGAATTGATCGTTCGTTGATGTAGGCATGGAACGGGTTGCCACATAATTGTCCCATGGCGGGGAAGATACCATTGGTACAAAAGGACCATTTAGGGAAGATGGTTGACTGGAAGCCATATTTGGACTAGAAAATGAAAGCTGGTCAATGGTGACAATCCTGCCTTCATGAGGGAAACACATCACTCAAAAGAGTGTTGAAACAATAGCTGCCATGTCATAAACATAGTCATGCCCAATAAGTAATTTGTAATCTAAAGGGATTGGGACTACCATCACATTCAGATAAACAATTTTTCCTCCCAAAGTAATAGGCAACTGAGGAAGGATCCCTAATGGTTGACTGGTTCCTCTATTAAAAGCCAACAGATTTTGGGTAACAGGCACAAGTGGTGGCGAACCGAGCGCTTGCCAAGAAGTTGAGGAAAGGATACTCATTGATGCACCTTCATCTATAATAGTGCCAAGTACAATCATATTACAAACTTGTACTATGATCTAGAAGGGCACATAAGAAGGAAGACGACATCCTGCTAGTAGATTCCAATCAAAGTGACCATACTACTTGGAGGGGGTACCATAAGAATGGGAGAATTAACCCCTTGAGTTACAAGAGCAGGAGGATTTCCTCCTATCTTGATGGAACAGGAGGATTGCCCCCAAGCTCATTAGAATCTGAAGAAACAAAAAGAACCTAAGTGGTATCATATTCACTCATTACGTGAAAGGTACGATTAACTGAAGGTGAAATTGGGTCAACTATTTCCTCGACCTGTGATCGGTCAAGTATAGACTCGTGGAATTCACTTTCAAAGAGAGTGGCTTTGACCGACAGTTGATTTTGGTCAGTCAATTCATCAACTAATGAAGTTTTAAGGGAGAGTCTCCTGTAACCAGATGGAAGTCGTTGCAGAGAAGCAGGACGATTATCCAACACTATTTTGGCTTCATCCAGATAGGGACAAAGGTGAATGGGGTGATTCCCTTCACATAACCTACAAGGAAACTTAACTTTACCCCTTTTTCCATGAACTTTACTACCACTAGTTGATGGTGTGTCACCAGTATGATCTCTAGAAGTTGATGACACAGGAAAATGTGAACGAGAAAACCATTCTTCTAAGATCTGAGGAATACCAGAACAATTTCGAAGAAGATGGTCTCCCGCACAAAGTTTGCATGGATATCAAACTTTGTGAGGCTTGACGGACAGTTTCTCATCATATGTTGTATTCAAAGTAATGGTTGCTTGGTTGCCCCTCTGCTAAATTGCCTTCCTCTTCTTCTTCTTCCCTTTCTTCTTCTTCTTAGCCACCTGGTTACTAGTACCAATACTTTCACCAGGCGAAGAGGAAGAAGGGGAGGAAGAAACAACCGAGGAAGAAGGAAAAGGGTCAACTTTAGGATCAACTGGAGGTTGATCTTGTCCAGTTGTAGGAATATTCACTTGCGGGGGCAAGGAGGTTGAGAACAACCATACTGGCAAGCCAATGGTAAGTCCTAGAAGGGACAATGTAGCCATATAAGGAGCACCAATATTTCTGAAAGGAGGAAAAGGACTAGGATTCCCATCAAAAGGAATTCTTTGATTGGTGGACTTCGGAGTTGTTTCCATATGTTTCAACCTAAGATAAACTAAGGAGCAACATGGAGGATGTTAGCCATGGTCAATTAATTTATTTTAATCAAAATAACATAACAAAACAAAAAAGGGATAATCTAGGCAAAAGGATTACCAAGCAACTGTGAACTGTAGAATACCTCCCGGTGAACCGAGAAGTACGGGTAGGAAATCTCCCTGAATGTTGTGTTCGGTGTATCACAATGTACAAGGCAGCTGACTCGGTTACCTAAGGATGGATAGCAACCTAATTTAGTCCTCCCATATATACCTGAGAGTACGTGGAGGCCCAATCTGTGTTAGTGTTGTCTAATGCAAAACCGCCCAGTGAGAGCATTCCCATATACTTTACGTAGTGTAACACCGCACTATATACCCGAAGGTATGTGGACGAGCTACGATATACTCATGTACGTGGAATGAGCTATCATACTCGAGATGTATTGCAGACAAGTTAACGACAGCTGCTATGTTTTACAACGCCGGAACACGTCTCTAGCCTGGAACCTCTAAATGTTTTGCGTTAGGTGACAATGATCCATTAGGTAAATTGAAGTTAATTTTAAGTTCATCTTCTTCAGAATTTTCCTTTCAAGGTTCACCTTGTGATGTATGTTTGCAATTCCTAGAATGCAACTATTATGATAAACATTATTTTCATTCAATTTTGACAATGAAAATCTTAGCTAGTAGGGATAGAGAAATCAGATCTTTGACAAAGAGCAAAGAGCACAATCTAATGCAATTTCCCTAAACTATTTATATGAGCACACACAAACTTTTCAATGCACGATGCGTGTTTTTATTTTCAATTCCCTTAATGTTTAGATGAACAAAATGAAACTAATTCACATACAATCAATCAATCTTTTTGCAAGAACGGAGACTTACGACAGTTCTTTTTCAAAAGAAATGAAGACTTTTACGACACTTTCTTTTGAGCAAAGATTAATCGACTATAATCTAAATTTGATTATGGATCGATAATGACAAAGAAAACATTTAAGAAACATTAATCAACCAAATCAAAGTAGGGATAGCAAAGGAGATAAAAACGTGTTTTCTAAGACATGACATTCATTGATCAATCAACGAGCAATCAAATAGAAGAAATTTGGCAAAAACTCAATCCAAAGGTGAGAAACTGACCCTAGGAGGATCAGCGCAGCCCTGAATGGGAGACAGTGTGCTTCAAAGCACTATCCCTAAGCCAAGGGTGCTCTGCAGTGCACTGTGTCCCTCACAAGCCTACGCTGGTGACAATAAGCCATTTCAAGAGGCAATTTGACACAGTTTTGACCAAAATTCAATGCAAAAGAGCTGAAATACAATCAATGAACACAAGTAGGGTATGCAAGAGTGTCCTAGGAGGTGGATAAGCTACTAGGAAGGATGATCATCCCCAGCGGAGTCGTCAATTTGTTTTGGAGAATTTGGTATCTATGGATAAATACTAATTCCCTAGATAAGTAGCCATATCTAGAACAACAGTTTAAAGCACTTTAGCCTTTTCCTATAAGCAATAGACAAGACAAAGAAGATGAGAAGACCTACTTGTAGTTCTTCTTTCCTCTTATCTCCTTTGTATCGATCCTTTTGCTCCTTCCCGTACTTAACAAGGTTGAGAAGTACCTTATAAACATCAACAGAAGACAAAGAACCAATCAAAGAAAAAGATCTATTGAATACAAGTAAATGTAATCAGATTCATTCACACATATAAGCATCATATAACAAGATAAGCATATGGGAAAAAGGTTCAAATACTTTATTGAAATAGAAGAAGGAATTACAACCATCAAGTCAGATTCGAAGTCACTCCTCCAGCTTGGATCCCATCCACATCACATCAAAAGCAGGACAAAATTGTAGCATAACAATACTTGTCTCAAAGTCAATTCTCATAGCAACATTATCTCCTTACAATTCAACATAGTCCACCCCTGATCACTTAGATGAGTGTTCAATTTATAGGAAGATGAAGGAGGTTATGTCATAAATGGGGGTATTGAATGGGCTTCCATACTTAGAATTAGTTCCATGGAGGAAGGGATGAGAGGATAGGATGCATCTTAACTCATTCCTCATCCATTTTCGAGCTCATAAGAGTTGATAAGTGAGGGAAACTTCTAGATGACTCCAAGAGATAAGAATATTCCCTAAACCCTATGTGAATTTTGCTCAATCTCACCCAACGAAGGTGAAAGAGGGCCTAAGTGCTTAGCAGAGCACCCTGGCATGGACTCAACTACTCTGCAGTGCACCCTTACATGGGCCTACTTCTGCTAGTCCCTTTAGAGGTCATTTCAGGATGTCTTCAAGTCATGAAACTGCCTGGGAAGGAGGCATTCAAAAGGGTGACTTGTTTAGGGCATGTAGCAACTAAAATTAGGGTTTGATAAGCCCTAAAACACTGATCTGGATGATGGGAGTGATGTTCCCAAATGGATCTATAATAGTTGCCCCCTAAAGCATGAAGTCGAAAAAATGTTAATCTCGAATGAAATGCTTTATGATGTGATGAGGAGGTTTCGAAGTGGAAGCTGACCTGGATCAATTACAATACATATATCATGATTTTTTTATTTTTTCATGAATTGCTGAGGGAAGGCATACCCATGCTCAGCATATAAACTATCATTACAAGTACATAGATAGTGGTCTACAGATATAGACCCATGATAGGATGACCACCAATGTAAAGCCATTGTACGGATGATTTGGTACTTTCCTGAAATCGTAGCCCGAATGGATGAAACTAGATTCGGGGTCTTCTATCTCATTCAATCATTAGCTCAAGTACAAGTCTAACCATGTCAATATGTGGTCTGAAGTTGAACATGGGAAGACACCCCCTGATTACCAGCCAATGATGTAAGTTGTTAACAGACGTGAGAGAAATCACCGATAATGATAATGATCCTCAAGGTACTGCAGTACATTTTGCATGGTGTGAATGGATGTTTTGATGTAGAACACCATACAAAGTCTTTTGGTCGAAGGCCAGTGATGTCAACCTGTCGTCGGAAGCGAGAAACTTGCCATTAATGTATGCAAGCCTCAAGGTACTAGAAGGGTGTTTCTAATTCAACTTCTTGGATAATGTTCCAATGTTTACAAGAAGTGACTAGTTGCAGGAGGGCCTTGATGTATCCCACATCAACGACACGAAACGAGTATAATGATTTTTGACTGACGACATAAGGTTCAAGAATGGCAGTGATGAAAATGAAGGTTTATGGTATTGCAAAGGATGAATTTTAACTGAATGACTTCTCTTGAACATGTCAGTGACACTGAATGAATTGGCAGCATTGACCCAAAACAAAGTAATGGATAGTTTGATATACCATAGGTATGACAACCATCAAGCAGATAACCCAACCCAAATGGTCTGAATGAATTGGCAGAATTGACCCAAAAAAAAACTGATGGATGGTGTGATAGACCATAGGTATGATAACCATCAAGCAGATAACCCAACCCAAATAGTCATGAAGATGAAGTGAAAGTGTCATGTTCAAGAGCGACCTGCTACCATAAAGCAGTTTACCCCTTTTTTCCATTTTCCCCAGTCATTGTTGACCAGTACCTCTTTATTTTTAATCAAGCTTGAGGAGGATAACATATGCTTGTTGTATAATTCCACCCTTTGGGTGAATCCATCGGTATGTGATGTTTTAACGAGTCCAGAAAAATTGAAACTCGATCTTGTCATGATCGACAAGTTTGTCACTATTTGATGTTTTAACGAGTTTAACGACAAAGATAACTCGGTCCTTTTCATGTTTAGAGAGTTTGAAAAGGGACGAAAAGAAAAATCCACAAGTTCTTTTTCGTAGATTTGTCTCTCAAGCCCAAAAAAGCGTAAAACAATACGAGAGAGAACTTACTAACCATGTTATATCAATGTATTCCTTTTTCGTAAATAATCTATCTCAACCTGAAAAAGGGTTAAACCGATACTGAGTAGATGTCATTTCCAATCCGTTAACGAGCTGAAAAGGACAAGCTCTCGGCAATCTTTTCATATTTAGAGAGTCTGAAAAGAGCTTAAAGAGGACTCCACTTTGAGGAACGAGTGGTGTCTAGGATAGCAGCTGATTCTGGTGATGTTGGAACTTCTCAAAACATGTTGATTTATGTGAAGAGGATGGCGAATAAGACCACTCATTGCAATTGTTCCTCAAAAAGGGTAAAACAATCAAGTGAAAGTGTATGATCGGCCAAGCAGATAGTGACGATGAAAGGAGAAAAACAAAGGCTCATATGATGGAGGAGGCTGATAGAATGGAAATCACGAGGGTTAAAATTAAAATGGGTTCATTTTTAGACAAGCTTGAACCATAGGGAACTATGCTTAGATTTTGTTTCATGTTTACACAAGCTTGAAACGAAAAACTATGCTTGGATTTAGTTTCATTTTTACACAAGCTTAAAACGAAGAACTATGCTTAAACTCAGTTTCATTTTTACACAAACTTGAAATGAAGAACTATGCTTGAGATTGGCTTACATGCCCCCAACATGATGAAAGGGAGAGTCTCCCATAACCAGATGGAAATCACTGCGGTGAAGTTGGACGTTATCCAACACCTTTTTGGCCTTGTCCAGATTGGAACAAAGGTGAATGGGGTGATTCCCTTCACATAACCTACAAGGAAACTTAACTTTACCATTAGGTGCATGCCCCCTAAGCTTCATTTCATTCACCTAAGTAGACTACTCGTGGCTATCAAGTGGATGGAATGAAGGTTCGTTTACGAGATCAAGTGAAAGACTGAACTGGGATTTTACGAGATCTAATCAAAGACTCGAATGGAAATTTTCTCCAGGGGACCTTGTTTCATTTTTTAATAAGCTTGACATAAGACAAGGAACTCTACTCAGATTCCTTGTTTCATTTTTTAACGAGCTTGACACAAGACAAGGAACTATGCTCATACTCCTTGTTTCATTTTTTAACAAGCTTGACACAAGAAAAGGAACTATGCTCATGGGCGATGTTTCATTTTTTAATGAGGTTGACATAGTCAAATAACTATCCTCATAACCTTTATTTCACGACCGATGATAGGAGGTCATGACTTCCAAGAGGTTCTCATCAGATGGGAAAACAATGCTCTGGAAGGAGAGATCTGGTTCTAATTCCCCTAGTACATAAAGTACAACATCACGGAATTTATCGTTCGTTGATGTAGGCATGGAACGGGTTGCCACATAATTGACCCGTGGTAGGGAAGATACCATTGGTACAAAAGGACCATTTAGGGAAGATGGTTGAATGGAAGCCATATTTGGACCAGGAAATGAAAGTTGTTCAACGGTGACAATCCTGCCTTCATGCGGGAAACACACCACTTGAAAGAGTTTTGAAACAATAGCTCCCATGTCATAAATATATTCATGCCCAAGAATTAATTTGTAATCTTAAGGGCCTGGGACTGCCATCATATTCAGATAAACAATTTTTCCTCCCAAAGTAATAGGAAATGAAGGAAGGATCCCTAATGGTTGATTGGTTCCTCTGTTAAAAGCCAACAAATTCTGGGTAATAGGGACAAGTGGGGCGAACCGAGCGCTTGCTAAGCAGTTGAGGAAGGGATACTCACTGATGCACCTTCATCTATAATAGTGTCAGGTACAATCATATTACAAACTTGTACTATGATCTGGAAGGGCACATAAGAAGGAAGACGACATCCTGCTAGTCGATTCCAATCAAAGGAAGTGACCATACTACTTGGAGGGGGTACCATAAGAACGGGAGAATTAACCCCTTGAGTTACGAGAGCGGGAGGATTTTCCTCCTGTCTTGATGGAACAAGAGGATTGCCCCCAAGCTCATCAGAATCTAAAGAAACAAAAAGAACCTGAGTGGTATCATATTCACTCTCTACGAGAAAGGTACAATTAACTGAAGGTGAAATCGAGTCAACTATTTCCTCGACCTGTGATGGGTCAGGTATAGACTCATGGAATTCATTTTCAAAGAGAGTGGGTTTGACCGACGGCTGATTTTGGTCAGTCAATTCATCAACTAACGAAGGATTAAGGGGAGTCTCCTATAACCAGATGGAAGTCGTTGCATAGAAGCGGGACTGTTATCCAACACTGTTTTGGCTTCATCCAAATAGGGACAAAGGTGAATGGGGTAATTCCCTTCACATAACCTATAGGAAAACTTAACTTTACCCTTTTTTCCATGAACTTTACAACCACTAGCTGATGATGTGTCACCAACATGATCTCTAGAAGTTGATGACATAGGACGATGTGAACGAGAAGACCATTCTTCTAAGATCTGAGGAATACCAGAACAATTTCGAAGAAGATGGTCTCCCACACAAAGTTTGCATGGATATCTAACTTTGTGAGGCTTGACGGATGGTTTCTCATCATATGTTTCATTCAAAGCAATGGTTGCTTGGTTGCCGCTCTGTTGTATTGCCTTCTCCTTCTTCTTCTTCTTCCCTTTCTTCTTCTTCTTAGCCACCTGGTTACTAGTACCGATACTTTCACCAGGCGAAGAGGAAGAAGGGGAGGAAGAAGGAAAAGGGTCAACTTTAGGATCAACTGGAGGTTGATTTTGTCCAGTTGTAGGAATATCACTTGCGGGGCCAAGGAGGTTGAGAACAACCATACTGGCAAGCAAATGATAAGTCCCGGAAGGGACAACGTAGCCACATAAGGAGCACCAATATTTCTGAAAGGAGGAAAAGGACTAGGATTCCCATCAAAAGGAATTCCTTGATCGGTGGACTCCGGAGTTGTTGCCATATGTTTCAACCTAAGATCAACTAAGGAGCAATGTGGAGGATGTTATCCGTGGTCAATTAATTTATTTTAATCAAACTAACATAACAAAACAAAAATGGGATAATATAGGCAAAAGGATTACCAAGCAACTGTGAACTGCAGAATACCTCCCAGCGAACCGAGAAGTACGGGCAGGAAATCTCCCAGAATGTTGTGTTCGGTGTATCACAATGTACAAGGCAGCTGACTCGGTTACCTAAGGATAGATAGAAACCTAATGTAGTCCTCCCATATATACCCGAGAGTACATGGAGGCCCAATCTGTGTTAGCATTGTCTAATGCAAAACCGCACAATGAGAGGATTCCCATATACTTTACGTATTGTAACACCGCCCTATATACTCAAAGGTACGTGGATGAGCTACGATATACTCACGTACGTGGAATGAGATATCACACTCAAGATGTATTGCAGAAAAGTTAGTGATAGCTGCTATGTTTTACGACGCCGGAACACGTCTCTAGCCTGGAACCTCTAAGTGTTTTGCGTTAGGTGACAATGCTCCATTAGGTAAATTGAAGTTAATTTTAAGTTGATCTTCTTTAGAATTTGCCTTTCAAGGTTCACCACGTGATGTATGTTTTCAATTCCTAGAATGCAACTATTATGATAAACATTATTTTCATTCAATTTTGACAATGAAAATCTTAGCTAGTAGGGATAGAGAAATCAGATCTTTGACAAAGAGCAAAGAGCACAATCTAATGCAATTTCCCTAAACTATTCCTATGAGCACACACAAACTTTTCAATGCACGATGTATGTTTTTCTTTTCAATTCCCTTATTGTTTAGATGAACAAAAGGAAACTAATGCACATACAATCAATCAATCTTTTTGCAAGAACGAAGACTTTACAGCAGTTCTTTTTCAAAAGAAATGAAGACTTTTACGACACTTTCTTTTGAGCAAAGATTAATTGACTATAATCTAACTTTGACTATGGATTGATAATGACAAAGAAAAAATTTAAGAAACATTAATCAACCAAGTCAAATTAGGGCTAGAAAAGGAGATAAAAACTTGTTTTCTGAGACATGACATTCATTGATCAATCAGCAAACAATCAAATAGAAGAAATTTGGCAAAAACTCAATCCAAAGGTGGGAAACTGACCCTAGGAGGATCAACATAGCTATGAATGGTAGACAGTGCACTTCAAAGCACTATCCCTAAGACAAGGGTGCTCTGCAGTGCACTGTGTCCCTCACAAGCCTGCGCTACTGACAGTAAGCCATTTCAAGAAGCAATTTGACACAGTTTTGACCAAAATTCAATGCAAAAGAGTTGAAATACAATCAATGAACACAATTAGGGCCTGCAAGAGTGTCCTAGGAGGTGGATAAGCTACTAGGAAGTACGATCATCCCCAGCAGAGTCGCCAATTTGTTTTGGAGAATTTGGTATCTACAAATCAATACTAATTCTAGATAAGTAGCCATATCTAGAACAACAGTTTAAAGCACTTTAGCCTTTTCCTATAAGCAATAGACAAGACAAAGAAGATGAGAAGACCTACTTGTAGTTCTACTTTCCTCTTGTCTCCTTTGTATCGATCCTGTCGCTCCTTCCCGTACTTAACACGGTTAAGTACCTTATAAACATCAACAGAAGACAAAGAACCAATCAAAGCAAAAGATCTATTGAATACAAGTAAATGTAATCAGATTCATTCACACATATAAGCATCATATAACAAGATAATCATATGGGAAAAAGGTTCAATTACTCTATTGAAATAGAAGAAGGAATTACAACCATCAAGTCAGATTCGAAGTCACTCCTCCAGCTTGGATCCCATCCACATCACATCAAAAGCAGGACAAACTTGTAGCATAAGAATACTTGTCTCAAAGTCAATTCTCATAGCAACATTATCTCCTTACAATTCAACATAGTCCACCCCTTATCACTTAGATGAGTGTTCAATTTATAGGAAGATGAAGGAGGTTATGTCATAAATGGGGGTATTGAATGGGCTTCCATACTTAGAATTAGTTCCATGGAGGAAGGGATGAGAGGATAGGATGCATCTTAACTCATTCCTCATCCGTTTTCGAGCTCATAGGAGTTAATAAGTGAGGGAAACTTCTAGTTGACTCCAAGAGATAAGAATATTCCCCAAACCCTATGTGAATTTCGCTCAATTTCACCCAGCGAAGGTGAAAGAGGGCATAAGTGCTCTGTAGAGCACCCTAGCATGGACTTCACTGCTCTACAGTGTACCCTTACATGGGCCTACCTGCGCTGGTCCCTTTAGAGGTCATTTAAGGATGTCTTCGAGTCATGAAACTGTCTGGGAAGGAGGCATTCAAAAGGGTGACTTGTTTAGGGCATGTAGCAACTGAAATTAGGGTTTGATGAGCCCTAAAACACTAATCTGGATTATGGAAGTGATGTGCCAAAATGGATTTGTAACAAGTACCCAACACAGAAATAGCTAAACCTAATCAAATTGTGCAATATACCATTGAAACTTTGGAGAAAGAAAATCAAGATAGTGAAAAAAATAGAGGGGCCTTCTGGGGTCGATACACAAGAACCTATGACAAATAATGTTGTTACATAAGAAACAATAGAGCCTAATAATGAGATAGTGTTGATCCCAATGCTAATATCCTGACCACTGAAACTCATAAATGGAAAAAATTGGCCTTATCATTTAGTCAAGTGCAATACATATCATAGAACATAAGAATATCATCCATGATCTCAAGGAAAAGTAGGTAGAGGAGCTCACGTTCCAAAATTTGAAGTGGGATGAGCTTAAGGAAGCCTAAACTTTTCAAGAATAAAATAGGATAGTGTATGATTTGGCACAAGAATTATTGAGTTGCAAGGGTCCTTTCCCTACCCAACCTTTATTCCTTCAAGAATAATATGTCCTCTTTTAGATAGCAACCATAAAATAAGATAAAGTCTACAAGCTTATCACTATCATGACATTTTTGGAAACATTTTCCTAGAGTACTCTTGCAAATCAACACATGTTGTGTAAATTGTATATAGATGAATTTATTTGGTATGGGGAACGAAAATTTGATATTTCACCGTATTTTGGAGACATCCAACTCAGAGCCTTCACCTCGTTTGTCAATAATTAGGTGAAGTGGAAGTGAACCCATAACACTATAAATATAAGTCAAGAAAATAAAATGTTATGGATCAGGGAGAAACCACTCCTATTGCTGAGATAATCAGAACCTACAAAAAAAAAAACAATTCCACATAATGATTTGTTGTTGTGGAGGTTGTTTGACAATCATCTTTGTATCTTTTTTTTAAAGTGTATTGATAGACAAAAGTAGGAAGTCTTGGAATGAAGTAAGCTCATGTGGGATGCTTTCAATAATGAGTTGAAGAGAAGGGATACATATTTCTACCTAAATTTCATTCATGTTATGTTGGAATCACAATTGGTGTTACACCAAAAACCACAGGTGTTAGCAAATGGATGCATCACCAGATTTAACGGATCCATGAGAGGAAGTTAAGCACATGTCATGAAACACATGGGGAGAGCGGGTTTATCCAATGTCCAACAATCTTCCCCCCCCCCCCCCCCCCCAACTTGGGTGAGCCGAGTGTGATTTTAACTCAATACCTTTGGCTCTGATACCACTTGTTGGAATCACAATTGCAGTTACACCAAAACTTATAGGTGTTAGTAAATGGACGCATCATTAGAGTTAATAGATCCATGAGAGGCGGTTAAGCACATGTCATGAAACACACAAGTGTTGGTTTATCCAATGTCTAACATGTTATTTCAAGAGTAACTAGATACATTAATTGTATCACACATTGTGGATCTAGTTAGCATGGTCTTAGATTTCAATTTCCTTTGATTTAACTTCCTGTAACAAGGTATCAACACTATTATCAACTAAGGAAAGAATATGAGGAAATATGGTGGGTGGATTTAATCATTTCCAATGGATACAAGTCTACTAAGGAACAACCTATTGATGCATATAACCTCAACAATATTCACATCCAACATTCCTACTCTAACTTAGACTCTAAGTGATCAATAGGTCGCATGAGGACATGCAGTTGCTTTAGTTAGGGTGAAATGTTGGGTTTGAAAAAAGGTATATTTTTGCTAAATTTTATTTTCATTTTACCCATTTTTTTATAACATCCATATCCATTCCATTCATTATTGTCTAATATTTCATCTTTTTGGCTTATGTATGCTAAGTCTATATATTGCTTCAATATATTGAGTATAGCATCCATTTAAGAAGCCATTATAGCTATTTTTGGGTCTTTGTTGACAATGAGTTGAGAGAATGCCTACAATATGACCAACTACTACAAGAGTTGATACTCCAGTACTTTAGGAAGTTGTTACTCTATCATTTCCAGGTGTTGTTAATCCAAAAATCCTGATGTTATTATTGAAGGTTATCATCACTCACGTCGATACTCGTCAAGGACGTTGGTCCACATTGCCTGTCATGGAAGTGATGACTCATCTCTTTCCTGTTGATCTGTAAAATTCCATGGATATTCTATTGGATAGTTCATCACAATAGATCTGATAAATTACACTTCAAAGTCCAAAAATCTACACTTTGATGGTTTATTTCTCTTTAGATTTTTGGATCTGTAAATTATTTTTTATTAAATATGCATGCAAATTATAATTATGTTGAAAATATATAATAGCAACAATAAAAAACTCACAAACCATAATTGACACAAGATATATCCTAGGAAACCCTTTCAGGAGAAAACCCAACTAGAAGGTGGGGCCACTCTTCTTTCTTTCTTTGAATCGAAAATGGCTGAAAGTACAAATAAGTATGGCCTATGGCCCATGGGCTAATACAATGCAAAAAACAAACATCACTTTGTGCTCTCTCCTCATCCCTCTCATCTACTTTTCTCATCTATGGAACAAGTCCACTCAAAAAGAATTGAACCCCTTTTTAGTTTGTAGATTATACAATCTAACAGCCTTTGTCTCTTAATAATAGCCAACAAAAATTCATTTCATGGTTTTATCATATTATTTCTCTTTTTTCAATAGGAACATGAGCATAAGCAATACAACCAAATACTTTCAAATGAGTGACAACGGGTTTTCTTCCACTCCATACCTAATATGGAGTTATATTTTGTACACTTTTTATTAGAAATCCATTAAGAAAATAAACAAAAGCAACTAAATCTTCAACCCAAAAGGTGTTTGGAAGACCTTTAGTTTTCAACATGATACTATCCATCTCAACAATTATCCTATTCTTCCACTCAATCATGCCATTTTGTTGGGGAGTATAAGTTGTTGTCGATTTCCTTTGGAAGGCATTCATTTTTCAATAATAATCAAACCCATTAGAAGTGAATTATCTCCCTCTATTTGTGGGTAATGTATTCAATACATAACCACTTTGCTTTTCAACAACATTTTCAAAATTGTTAAAAGACAACAAAAGCATCAAATTTTTCTTTAATAAAATATACCCACGCTCTTCTAGCAAATTATCAACAAAAATAATAAAATACTTATTTTTGTTGAGAGACAAAGCTTGCAACCACATATATTTGGATGCACTAGTTCCACTGGTTGTTTTTCTTTCCAAGACTTTCCTAAACGAAACGAGTCTTTGTGTTGCTTACCAAGAATACAACCTACAAATACTAGATCAATACAATCAATAAGAGGCAAACCTTTAACCTTTTTTTGTTATTAAATATTTTTAAGCCTCTAATATTAAGATTCTCATATATCATGTGCCATATCAAAGAGTTATTACCATAGCCAACTTTATAGTGGTCTATTTGTTCACAAGAAAGATTAAGAGCAAAAAATCTATTTTTCAACGTATTAGTCTTGGCTATAATGTGATTGTGATTTTTCTTGTGGTAGATGATGCATTCATTGTATTTAAAAATGATGATATATCCCTTTATTATAAGTTTCCCCACACTCAAAAAATTATGTGGTAAACCAAGAACATATAAATATCACTAATATGTTTTATTGTGTCTTGTTTCACCTTTATTACAATTGTTCTTTTACATTTAGCTTCCACTAGCATGTCATCTCCTGACAAAACTTCAGATTTAGTAGATTCATTTATCTTCACAAATCTATCTCTATTTCCAATCATGTAATTGTTGTAACCACTATCCAAAAGCCACAACTCCTTAGAAATCATATTAGCTTAATCACAAGCAAAAAATAAATTACCCACAACTTATTTTTCTTCAGAAAAGTTATCTTTTTGTTTTTGTTTTTTCCAGCAATTATGTTCATAATGGCCAAATATTTTAAAATAAAAACATTGAACTTGGGATTTTCCAAATCTTTTACCCCCATCATTACTATCATTAATTGTTCCTTTGTTACTTGTAGGAAAAATTCATCCTCGACCTATGCCTCCTCTATATGTTTGTTATCTTCCTCTTCCACGAGTGCTCACAATTTCCTCATAGGAAAAATTCTCAACTTCCTTACCTTTAGTTTTAGAAATATTTTCTTTTGCTTAAAAATATTGTTCAAAATATTTTTATCATATCTATTCATCCATTGCTCATGAGATTGAAGAGATCCCATAAGTTCGTTGATATACAATTGAGTTAAATATTTAGACTCTTCAATCGAAACAACACCATCAAATTTTGTTGGAAGGCTTCGCAAATTTTTTTCAACAAATTTTTAATCTCATAAAACTTCTCCATAAGATCTAATTTGATTTACTATTCCCATACTAGTGAAAAAATGTTGCATAGGTTCAGAAATTTGCATGCAAAGAGTTTCAAATTAGCTTCTCAAATATTGTCATTTAACAACCTTTAACTTAATTGTTTTGTCATATGCTTGTTGTAGCACATCCCATGTCTTCTTGGATTTTGTTGTTGAAATCATTAAGGGAATTTTGAGGTCTTAAATGGGCCTTATAAGAAAAATGTACAACCAAAATAAACTTTATAAGAACCAATAGGATTCAAGATGATGATGTCAACCATGGGAGATGATTCACCATTTTTGGAGTAAGAAAATAAAATGATTAAAAAATAATAAAACTACTTTTTCAACTCGTATTTTCAACTTATCTCCCTAAGGTTTTACTCAAATTCCGAGCAGTATTACTCATTGTATGCAAAATTTAATTCATCATCCAAGTAGTAACCATGTTGCATACTTTTGATGGACCTTGCTACACGAAAAATGAGAAATACATGAAAAATGTGATTGCAATCACTTTTTTAATGTATTTCTCATTTTCCATGTAGTGGGGTTCATCGAAAGTGTGAAACATGGGTACTCCTTGGATGAAGAATCAAATTCTGCATCTAATGAGTGTTGTTGCTCAAAATTTGAGTAAACCATAGGGAGATAAGTTAAAAATACGAGTTGAAAAAATAGTTTTTGTTTTTTCCCTCTAAAATTTGATGATGTAATGTAACCTTATTTTATTATTTTCACTATTATTTTATAATTTCCTTAGGAGGCTCATTTTAGACCTTAAAATTCACCTAATGAAGTCTTGGAAAAAAGGAATCATGCATTGCTTTTTGGATGAAAAAAAGTATCATTTAAGTCTCTTTTTTCTATTTTCCCTCAAGTATCTCTTTGGACATGGGTCCAACGTACAAGAACCTGAGTATCCCTGATTTTGTAAACCATTTTCCACCAAATCCCACAAATCTTGTGAACAAAACAATGTCTTCATTTTAATGCTCCAAAAATTGTAATTCCCACCTTTAAAGGTTGGTCTTCGAGGATGAAAAATATTAAAATCACTCTTGTTATTGTCTGTTTGTTTAAACTCTCAAGCACTTTTGTTAAACAAGCTTCATAGACAATCAAGTGTTGTTCACTATTGGAATATGGCTCTGATACCAAAATGTAGAAAGAATAGACAAATGCATTTAGAAAAACACAATTAATACAAACATTAAACCCAAAAATATCAAAGATATGCTTGAGATTCTTTGTTCTCCTTCTTATTCATCTGCATAAAATAATCAAATCCATTCATATATAGCCCTCCGATTTTTCACATACAAATAAATGTTGGTCATTATTAGAATATGGCTATGATACCAAAATGTAGAAAAATTATGAGACAAATGCATTAAGAGAAACACAATTAATACAAACATTGAACCCAAAAACATTAAAGATCTCATTGCTTGAGATTCTTTGTTCTCCTTCTTCTTATTCATCTACATAAAGCAATCAAATACATTCATATATAGCCCTCCGTTTTTTACAACTATGGAAATTGAGTTCACATTTCTACAACTATGGAAATTGCTACCAATTATGTAACTCTAATTCCAACTAATTAATTGAGACTAATTCTAACTCCCCTACTTATCTCCTGAACCATAATCTATAGTGAGAGAACTCAAAATTCCCTAATAAACATTATCTTTAGTAGTTTCAATAAGCATTATAATATCAATTTCACTTGAGATCCAATTTAGCATCAGCTTTAAACCTACAACACTTCCAAATGAAAATGGAAAATATCCATAATTCTTATTTACTATTATGTTTTAATTGTTATCCCTAATAATAAGAATCGAAAATATCCATAATTCATATTTAATAGTGTATTTTAGTTGTTATCCCTAATAGTACCTTTTCTTTTACATAAATAAGTTCATCAATTATAAGTATTTTTGACCCTCCTCATTTCAAGTGATTTTGAGTTAGCCATACTTATTGTAATGATATCTTATCTTAAAAAATTAAGATACATTTATTCACAAATATTTTGTCAACCTAACCTCTTTGGTAGAAGAAAAGTTATTTCAATTTATAATTATTGTCTAATAAAATTTATTAGACTCCATAAAGGAAATAATAGAAAAGGAGGTATTCATGGTAAGAAGTCACTTGACAATAAAGAAATGGTGCAAACAGCCGCAAATAAAAAAGCAGCTAGCATCCCATTTATTTAAGCCAGCATGGTTGCAGTATAGATAGGTATAAACCAAAGATTTGTATGGAGAGCACGCTACATATCAAATAATAATTTACTGTCACGAGCGCAGCCTATGAAAGACATCATTATTTTAGCTGCATTTTATGCCGTTGATGCAGAATTGTGGGCATTAATAATTGCAGCTGTGCAGTATCTCTCGAAAAGTTTGAAGGTTTTACTTTACTCAGCAACCGGAGTAACCAAAGAATCAGTGGTAGACACTTCAGAAAAGCTGGTGATGGGCGTGCGTAAGTCCTTTCCGTGCCACCAAACATTTGTAGCAATTTCTCTCAAACTTGGTCGGGTTTCAGTAATCCGGAGGTGGCAATTTACTGTCGCCTCGTGAAACGCTTGGCACATAAAGACCGTATATGCCCACTGTCACAACGATCAATGAAACACAATAATTTGACTCATTAGTTTGAGTGTACTGTCCCCGGGGATAAATCAAGGACCAGCATGCCTGGTAATCGCTTTAAAAAAACGGCGTAGGACGTGACATTTTGGACCTTTTTCGTTGTTCGAGAAATGGATTAAGCGATGAGGGGTAGATTAGTGGTTTGGATTAAGCGATGTGGGGTAGATTAGTGGTTTTGTTTGGGGTTTAGTTACATTATTTGACGGGTTTAAGGGTTTGAATTGTATGGAGAAGGGTTTAGGATGGAAGCCATTTGGAGAGTTGAATTTAAACTTTTCAATGAGTGTTTAATGTCACTAGTTTTTGATTAGGCTCAGCTTACTTGTCAAAATAATGTAGAAATAAATTTAGTGGAAGCCCTTGCCTACACTCCGCCACTAACAAAAAAAACAGGTGAAATGGATTTAGTGTTCTCTATAATTTTTAAACACTTAATTTGTTTTTAACCAGTGGCAAAACCTATCATATCCTTTAAAAAAAAATGTGAAAACCAATTTAGTAGCAGTCCTGCTTATAGTAAGCCAACCACTAGCAAAAAAATGTGGAAATGGATTTAGTGCAGTGGAGACAGTTATCATTCGCTGCTATCAGAAAGCAAGCTTTCACTTTGACGATAGTTACCAAATTCGGTTTAATTGGGCTGAAAAGTTCGAAAATTCGGCAATTATGTCCAATTCGGCGCCGAAATTCGATTCGGATACATCAGTCTCCCAAATTTATTTTTGAAATTTTCTGTGATTTGTGTGTTTCAAGAAGTCGTTAGTACTCCATTTTTTTTGTGGCTTAGATTAGTTTCTTCATGCAGTTGTAGATATTGAACGCTTGAATGTAATTCTTCGTTTATTTAAATGTTTAAAAATATTGAACCGTTGAAACTTAGTTCTCCCTATTTGTTCTCCAATATTGTTGTGATTAATATTAAAAAATTCATAGTTTTATTTATATCGAAGTTATTTTGATGTGTTAATAAATTTGACTTATTATTAATTTTTACATTGTTTGTTTAATGTTGGTTTAATTTTTATATTAAAAATAAAATATTTCACTAAAAGTAGATATAAAAACTAAATAAATAGTTCTATATTAAATTTTTATTTCACAATAAAAAAATTTCTTTTTTCTTATTTTTATATAAAATATTTTTTCTCTTTTTTATTTTAATCTCTTTCCTATAATTCTTTGACTAGTAAGTAATATAATGCAAATTATTTATTCTTAATAAAATTGATTGTAATTTAGTTTTTTTTTTTAAGAAATTTGTAAGGAAAATATAATATGGTTTCTAAATCTTTTAAACAAATAGGAAAACAGCAAGATAGTTCTAATTTGATGATTTTTGATAGTTCTAGTTTAATGATTTTTTATCCATATTTTATTCAATTAGTAATTAGGAAATTGTCTAAATATTCATCATTAAAAATTAAAGCATTAGTTACTATTTTTTGATACAATTAGGAAATAGCAAGATAGTTCTAATTTGATGATTCTTGATACTTTTAGTTTAATGATTTTTTATCTATATTTTATTCAATTAGTAATTAGGAAATTGTTTAAATATTTATCATTAAAAATTACAGCATTAGTTACTATCTTTGGATTGACCAAGAGGAATTGTTTCTACTAATTCCAATATCTCATTCACTTCCATTTGAACAATTAGGAAAAAATAAGAATTCTAATTTGATGATTCTTGATAGTTCTAATTTGATGATTTTTTATTTTTATTTTATTTTGGTAATTAAGGAATTGCCTAAATATTTATCATTAAAAACTACAACGTTAGTTACTATCTTTTAATTGACCAACTTACAATTTTAAGGGTTTTTTTTTTAATGTTAAAGAGTTTGTTCTCCCCATTGTATCTTATTCACTTCCATTGAAGAGAAATTGTTTCTACTAATTTCAATATCTCATTTACTTCCATTGAAAAATAATTGTTTCTACTAATTTCAATATCTAATTTTATTTGCAACCTCTATAATATAATTAAATTGTTAATTTAAATTATTCAAGATTTAAGAAAATATTATTAATAATAATGTAAGATGTATATTCGTGAATAGTGTAAGATGTATATTGGCGAATTTTGTCCATATTAAATTTTAGAAAGTCGAATTTTTTTCGTATCGAATCAAATAAACTCATATCGAATCGAATGAACTTAGTAACTTTTAATTTTTAGAACATTAACCTATTTCTTTAAAAAAACAAACCCTTCCACAATTATCAAAGCGTTACACTCATGGCTGATCTCTGCCTCCCATCTCATCCATCTTTTTGTTTTCCTCTAAATTCCTTTTTTCCTTGTTTTCTGGTACCATGTTTATAAAAACTCAAAATAATGTCTTTTATTAATAATTTCGAGCGCTCGTTGATCTTCGATCTTGTAAAGGACTACGTGCTATGGATCAAGTAGACTTGATTTTCCATCTCAAGTGGCACCGCAACCCTTTTTTAATGTTTTTTTTGGTGTGTAATTGGTATACGCTTATTAATAAGCGAAAAGCTCACATATTACATTGGCCATGCTTAGAATTCGATATTCTATTCCATATATGTATGTGATGTGTCAATACTAACTTAACTTTATATATGTAAATGTTGATGTTCATTTAACTTAACTTTATATATGTAAATGTTGATGTTCATTAAATTTTAAATATTATTGTGTGTTATTTCTTGATAAATTTTTGATAAAGTTTTTCGGATTAATTATATCATTGAGTTGTTGGTCTATGTTTAGAACTATATAATGTGGTTCATTCTCAAGACAAAAGTGAAAAAATCAGTGAAATAATAAGGATACATTTGGTTCCAGAATTATCAATTAAGAAATAGTAGTTAACAATTAGCCATTAAAAATTACTTGAATAAATTTATTATTATTTTGTTATGTTTTATTTTTATTTATTAATATTTTTAATTAAAAAATATTGAATTCAAATTGTTAAATCTATTTATAAATATATAAAAATACAATATTTGAATATTTAAACAAAAATAAAATATATTTATCAAAATGATTTTAAAAAATATATATATAATATTCAAAATAAATTTAAATATTATTATATTAAAATATAGATAAATTTAAATTTATATTATATATATATATTATATTATATAAATATATATAATAATTTATAATTTGTCATCTAAATTCTTTTCTTTTCGATTTAAAAAAACATAAATAAATTCAATATAAATTTAAATTATGTTTCCCTATATTTCATTTTACCTAGCCTTATATATTACTTGCTTAATATTTTATAAGGTGGGATATGTTTAATATAAGGTTTCTTCTATCTCTAAAAACTCGAGTGTCATATTTTTTATGAACTTAGTGCAGCAATATAGAGAATAGAGTACTTTTTATTTTTTTATAGTTTTTTTTATTTTTTATTTTTTTTTATGTGTAGTGTGTTTTCGTCTTTTTATGGCTTTGATTTTTTAGTGGTTTTTAAGTGTGAGTTTTTGGAAAAAAAAATTGGTTTATTTTCCGATGTAATTTGTTTAGAATTTCATAGGGATTTATTGAAATCACAAATTTGATAGGTGAACTCTTCACAATCGAAGTACCTCAGAGGTTTTTGAGGGTGTTGAATCCATATATGTAGTAAAAAATCAATTTAGACAACACAAATCGAGATTTGGCCACAATTTTTTTCTTGAGTTTCAACCAAAACTTTGCTAAAAACTCCAAAATGTCTCACTTAAAGAGTACTCCATTTTTTTTTGTCATTTTCTTTTTTTTATGTTTCAATATATTTTTTTATTTACTTGTTATTATTTTTTTTTACTTTTTGTTTTTTTTAAGCTTTAATTTTTGTGTTTTTTTTTTTGTAAGCTTTGGTAGGACTCTCCGATTTACATGTCCATTACATACCCCACTACAGGGGAAGGGTAGCCCAAGATTTGAACCCAAGACTTCCGGTTCGGTGAGACTTCATTTCCACAGCCACTGCCACTTAGCTACCCATGCAGCAGCTTTATTTTTTTGTTTTTAAGCTTATTTTTTGTTTGTTTTGTATTTTTCATTTTTATTTATTTATATAATTATTTGTTATTTTGTTTTATTTTATTTTTTTATACACAGTCTGTGTCGATCCTCGACTAGTAACCCAACCCCATTATATGTCAATTTTATAGTTGATTTTAAAGTTTTTGTTATAATGGATTAAGTCTTCCCCCACAGTGCGTCAATTTCATGGTTGGTTTTTAAATTTTCATTGTCATGGTTCGAGTTCGCCTACAATGTGTGTCAATTTGATGGTTGATTTTTAAATTTTTGTTGCAATGTGTCACGTTGTCTTAGGCTAAGATTTTAAAATAGCTATATTTTTAGCATTTGAAAAAGAAATTACTCTTGGTATAATGACTCTTTCATTCAGGTATTCATTTTTTAAGTTTGTGTACTCATATAATTTTTCCATAATGAAATGGTTGAAATATGTTAAAAATTTAAGATTCTATGTAGTGATGATCTTTAGTTTTAATTCCATGGTTGAAAAATTGTCAAAATTTTAAGGTTTTTCTAAGTCGTGATATTTGATCTTTAATGTTATGGTTGAAAATAGTTATAAGTATTTTATCTTTAATACCATGGTAGAAAACTCTTGAAATTTTAACGCTTTTTAGAGACATGATATTTTATATTTAATGTCATACCTGAAAATTATTGGAATTTTAAGGTTTTTCATAGTCATGATATTTTATCTTTAACGCTAATACTAAAAAATGTTGAAAATTTACAAAAAAAACATTATTCCAACATCAACACCTTTCGTTTTAAGGTGTTGTTTGCACAAAAAAATTGATTTTTACTGCTATTTTAAAAAATGTTGAAAATTTACCTCGAAAAATAATAATAATAATAATGTTGATGCAGCATCAACATTTTTCATTTTTGGGCTATTTTTTTATGTTTTTTTGCTAGAGTTCTCGTTTTGATGTTACAATTCTTATTTGATCAGTAACTTTGTTTTTACTGTCCAATGCAAAAAAAAAAATGAAACAAGGGTTCCCATATGTTGATCGGATGAAGCAGATCAAAGCTCCATAGTGTACGAAAATCAGAACATTATAGGACTTTATTTCTGAATGTGGAGGCATAGAAAATAGAAGATCTTACGTGTATCTAAAGACGATAGAAATTGTTCGAGATTTGAACAGTTTGTGCATTACATATGAGTCTGGATTAATTCTAAAAGACAGGCTAATGGTTAAATTGGAGAAGCTAAAACAATCACAAGAAGCAGAGTTCAATGATATAATTGATTTTACTGCAAAGGAAATTAGCAAATGGCTAATTACTTTTTTTAGTGTTAATGAAGAGTATTATTCCTTGGCTTCACAATTGGAAGACCAAGTTCGAAAAATTGAAGAGGGGATATTCAATGAACATGTTAAACAAGACATTATTGTTGCTCCGATGAAAGAATTCATTAAAGCTAAAGTGAAGGAATTAGTTGGAGAAATTGTGATTCCCAGAGACAGGTAACAGCGAAACAATGTTGGGTTATTCTTTTGCATATTGTAAGTGTTTTAATACCTTGGAACATTTATTTTTATCTTTATAATATTTAGTTATTGAAGTTTTATGTATACATTATCATGGAATAGTATAATTCATTAATGAAGTTTCTTGTTCTCGGTTGCAAGTGACTTTTTAGAGATTACGGGCAACAGTAGCCCAATCTCAATTCCCATTGGGACGAATGCATTTACTTTTGTGACTTAAGTATAATAATTTTGATAAATGTTTTACACAACAAATACAATTTTATGTACCATGAGTTTGTAGTCAAACCTTGGTTGAATTATGATTATTGTGTCTTCTAATTCTTGGTATGTTTACCAATTATGTTAAGAATTTTGAGATAATGTTTTGTATGGGATATTGTATAGGCCTAAATTTTGGGAGATTTTGCAAAAAACACTAATCGAATATGTGTTTTTAAGTAATTTCCTAAAGCTTTTATATATTGTCTAATATTTTTAATTCATAATAATTAAAATGGATTTATGTTTACTCTGTCTTGAGACTAAAATTGTTTATCAATTATATCAAGAATTCTTGATAATGTTTTACATGTGAACTTGTATAACTTTGGATTTTGTATCGTTTTTCAAGAAAATTTATTGAACATAAGTTCATAAGAATATGCTTTTGAGTTTTTATATTCTATGTAATGGTCTGAAATTGATGACAATGAAAATGAATGTTTAGCAGAAGTTTTGGTTCTGAGATATCTATTCCATTTGAAATTTTTATTTTAATCATAGCTATAGTGATTAGCATTTGAATCTGAATATAATTGTTGTTACCATAAATGTGTTGGTTATTGTTCAATGCTTCTGAAGCACAAAGATTAATTACTTTGTTCCAGTTATATTTACAATGAAAATTAACATTTGACAAGAGTTTTGGTTATCAAATATCTATTCCATTTGTAATGTTTATTTTAATCATAGCTATGGTGATTAACAATTGAATCTGAATCCAATTATAGTTGTTGTAACTATGTTGATTATTGTTCAACGCTTCTCAAGCAGAAAAACGGATTAGTTTGTCGTAATTCTCTTTATTTACGAATCTATGTACATAAATGAGAGTTACATTGATCAATGTTTCATTGTGTGGGGCTTAGAATGAAATTTTTCATTGTATAGAGTAAGCTTCTTGTTGAGAGTGAAAGCTTCGCACAATGGAACATTGACTATGACTAAATCATATTTGTTTGATAATAAATTTTATCACTTTCTAAAAAACATGAGAGACTTATGACACAATAAATTATTTTTGCTCAACTTGAAAGCCAGATCTCATGATAATA
>APFE030540462.1:495-11245 GCA_000404065.3 Pinus taeda | reverse complement strand
TGATAATAATATTAATAATAATAATAATAAATTAAACTATGAGTTTTATTTTTCAAAGCAATGCATAAAAACTTTGTATTTCATTTTGTAATAGTCAATGGTAAATCAATATTTATAAGTAATTTATTTATAGACAAGTACATTTTATTTGTTTAATCAAATAAGAATTTAAAGAACTCGTGCTAGATATAGAAACATGTTTCATTGTGCGGAGCTTTTCTTGTGCAAAGCTCATATTTAAAGCTTACATTGTGCGGACGAAGCTTCCTCTGCACAACGAAAGATTTGATTAAACTATAAACCTGAAAATCATAAATATAAATTAAACTAATTTAACTTAATGCGAAATTTATTTTTGTTTAATAATATAATTTATCACTTAAAAAAATAATTAATAATATTATTATGAAAGCAAAATTCAGTTTTTTATACATGTAGGAAATATTTCATCTAGCAAATTTGAAGCATAGTGTAGTAGAGTTTTCATTATGTGGAGGAACCTTATCTCTGTTTCAATTGGATACTAAGTTGGTGCTTAAAATTTTTAATAATTTCATGTATACATAATAAAGTTCCCTCTGCAACATCGTTTGACATTATTAAAAAATGTAATTTAATATTGCATGATAATAATAAATATTTAATGGACAAACATTGTTATTCTTACCTTAGTATTGTGCAAAAAAAGTCGGTTTTGTGTTTTATTGTAATTCAAAAATTCTTTGTTTCAACAATCATTTTGGCTAGTTGTTGTTATTCTCATGTTTGCACATCACCATTGTGCACAATGGTAGGCAAGTCCACTCAATTTGCTTCGGACCTTCGTATTATGCACATGTGTTCGATCAACAATGTCTTAGAAATTTTGATACATTGTTCAAAATACGGATGTGTGAACTGATACATTGTTCGGACATCGGAAATTCATATTGAGCAAATACTGAGCAATATTATATATCAAATTCATGCATTGTGTGGAGCTCAAAAATTCATGTTAAGCATATAATAAGGAATACAAAGCCTGAAAAATTATAATATTTCTTGTAATGAATGCAGAAGAGGAACCCCGCAAATAGAAAAGGCTAAAAATTACAAACTAGTGTTATGTATAGCCGGAAAAAAAGGTTTTCATTGTGAAAAGTACGCTTTTGGCATTTTCCTATTCGACATAATGGCATTAAATCCATACTAAGACGTTTCGGTATTCTTTTGGTGAAAGAACAAATCAACACGTAATCAAGAATGGTAAATGCTACATCTATAAATTGATATTGATATAGTAGTGGGTGTGAACCGAACTATGAAGTCGTTTCGTAATAGAGATAATTGACAGCATGTAGGGTAGTTTTCATTGTTACAAAAAAATCACATTTAATTTGGTTCATATATCAATGATATTAAAGCAACAAAAAAGTGAAAAGTACATGGAGTAGATGGTTTTTGAATTTCGAGATTTGTTTCTAAATTATTTCCACTACTTCTCGTAAGTGTCGGTTTTGTTGTTTTTGAATTGTTATTTATTGAATGTGTTCATCAAGCATATTTCACACGCAAAATAGTAATATAATGTAAACGGAAAAGGCACAAAATTACAAACTAGCATTATAATTTTGATATTCATTTCAACGTTGTCTACTGAGACCATAATTTTGTCCAGACAATGCATTTCTTGTCAGAAACCAAAGAAAAAAATTCCAAAAAGTTTAATTGTCATGATGTTAAAATCATTTTTTCCCTCCCTTTTTTGTGACAAAAATGGATTCAGTACCGTCAACAATCATTGTAATACCCAAGGTCCCGAATCTTTCCAACTGTAATCGGGTTTTCCAAAATTTTCTGTCAGGTTTTCTAAAAATTATCCCAAAATTTCCATTGTTTTCTGGGCAAAATTGTGGCTTGTTTAGACTACACGAATTATTTCCACTAATTCCCATAAATGTCAGTGTTCCTATTTTGAATTTTTATGTATTGAGAGTGTCTTGTAAAACAAATTTCACATGTAGAATAGTAATAGTTGGTGATTGTTTAGCATATCAATAAATCTATACTTAAAGGGTAGTGAAAACGTTACTAATTGACATAATATTTTAAAAGTACAAAGCGGAAATGGCTACTAGGGGAAGGAAATAAGTTATTTGCACTTATATGATTAACTCACTTGTGTTTATCGATCAGAGCTTTCAGTGGTTAGTTGCACATTAGTGATATGTGAATTTGTTAATGGAAGAGAAGAATAGTGATAAGATTTGGTCTAACGGATTAGAAAATGTTGCATGCATCCCAGAAGTGTTTGATTTCGGAGAAATTGTTTATTTGTGTGCACAGAATTTTGATTTAAATACGAGAAAAATTATGCTAGCAGTCAAGGAGACTCCTATTCTTTTGACTCTGGAGGCATTCAAGCACGTATTCAAGCTACAAAACTTGGACATATGCTTAAAATTGTTAGAAACAAATAGTTTTTTAGACTCACAGGCGGGTGACATGAACATCATTCAAGAGTTCATTTCACCAACTTCTCATATTCCTTCTGATCTTTAGATTCTAGATATTACTTTGTTTAGACAATCATTTACAAGCTTATGTTGGCTCTGCTCCCATCTAATGGGTCGAGCGGCTATGGCCAGTGTCCCAAGATCCACTCTCTATCTGCTCTATTATTCTTATAAAAAAATGTGTGTATTTGACTAGGCTGATCTTATTTCAAATAATTAGATTTTCAATTATTGAATTTTTTCAAAAGTAATGGATTTTTCAAGATGGTGTATCTGATAACATCCCTCACCTTGAATCATGTCTTTCATGACTTGTTTCATAACCCTAACTTCAAGTTTGATGAAGAACCGATGTAATTGCGTTATCCCATATTGGGGAAGCAAGAAGTTACTACAATTTTTTGTCTAATCCAAGATATTTTTGTAAAACAAGTTATTTGCATGATCACTGGACAAGAGCCCCATCGAATATCTGGCGAAGTGCAAGTTTTCATGTGGAGAAAAGGAATACATGAAGAAAGATAAAATAATATGGTTATTTGAGTTTTGAGTTTTTGGGTTTCAAGATAAATCACTCTTGCTTCCAAGAATTGTTATAAATAGGTATTTTGTTTTCAAACTTTATAGACAATATTATGATTGTCTAGTTATATTTGAACAGAAAAAAAGGAAAAAAAAAATATTTCTTTTCCATTTATTGTTGAACAACTATGAAGAATGAAAGTCACCTTTCATTTCTAGTGAAGTATTTGCATTGTTTTAATTCGAAATAAGTTCAAGCTCGACGATGCTTTGATCCAGAAGGCCTATTTATCACACATCTAGGTGTAGATAAATATGAGAGTTTATTCACAAGATTTGTAGAGAAAAGTGAAGAGAGTCATAGTGCTCTAAGCAATAATCAAGAATCGGCAATGAGTACTAGAGATATCTCTTGTACTTTGTTTCAGCATTGAAACAAAGTACAAGAAAACATGTGGAAACCCTCCACATCAATCTTTAGTTTTCACATCCTGAACTTGTCTGACTTCATCTTCGAGTCAAATAAAGTGAAAATATACTAAAAGTGAAAATCTAATTCACGATCATCTATCAGTTGGCAGGGATGAGGAGGAGCCTCGTCAGACATTTATTCTAGAAAACACGCACATCGCTAAATTGGATAAATCCAAAAGTATCCTGAAAACAGGGAGCATTGAAGAAGCTATGAACATGGAAATTGAAAGTAGTATGCTACCTTATTGGGCTACTACTTGTTTGGCTGAAAATCATAAAATAATGGAGTAAATTGCCAAAGAAGCTTTTAGTTTCAATGATCACTCTATCACTTTTCTAGATGAAAACTATAACAAAGACAATAAAACATTGAAAATTGAAAAAGTAAAGATGCATAGTAAAATAGTTATTGATAAAGTAGAAATGATTGTTGATATGTCTGGAATTGCAGCCAGTAGAATCATGAGATTCCATCAAACTACTGGTAATGCACTTGCGGTGTCTATTGAGCAACAGGAAACCGAGAACCTAATACTAAAAGCGAGAATAGAAGAGTTGGAAAATTGTTTAAATCTGGGTCCTTTGTTGATGAATCCACTAACAATATGAACATTGCCATATTCAATTCCCGCTTCTAACACATGTCATGGTTATGATAAAGCTCTAAAACTCCTTAATTCAGTCAAATCTCATATTATCACTAATATATGCCAAATATTAGAAATCATTGAACATGCATGGAAAGAAGTTTCTAATCTGCTACGTTTAGCATGGGAAAACAACTCAATTGTCGATATGGTTAAAAGTAATGTTGACGAAGACAAGCATTTCATTAACAATGATAATCAACACACTAGAAAACATTACTTTTTAATGTGAAAGCATAAATAATAGAAGAAGTGATGTGTTTCTAGAGGAAGTGAAAATTGTTCAAGATCTAAATGGTCCACACATTATATGCAATTCTGAATTGATCACAAAAGATATGCTAACAGTTGAATTAGAAAATCTAAAAGAGTCAATGGAAAAATAGTTTGATAATATAACTGATTTTACTATAGAAGAAATTAGCAAATACCTAATTACCTTTGTTAGTATTAATGATGAGAAGTTCGTCTTAGCTGATCAATTACAAAAAGAGGCCATGGAGATCGAAAAGTAGATATTCAATCAACATGTTAAGCTAGAGATTGCAATCAGTCCAATGAAATATTTCATTAAATCTATGTTTAAGACATCCGTTCAAGAGGTCATGGATTCAAAAGAAAGTTGATAGTGAAACAATTAACGTATATTATTTCACACATTGTAAGTGTCCTTAAATCTTCACACAATTGTTTTTGTTTACTAGTATTTAGTTATTGGGATTTGTTAATTGTATGAATGTCACCTAATCTATTTGCTCAATTCAATTCCTTATTTTCTTTTGCAGTTTCATTTTTTCATATTACGGTTCACAGGAGCCCAATCCTAGTCCCCATTGGGATGAATGCATTTACTTTCCCATAATGTTGGAGCATATATTTAAAGAGAAGATGCCAGAATAGCATAGTGAATGAGCTAATGAGTTGATTTGTTGAGCATTTTCATTACCGGTATAAGCGAATTCTACTCTGAATTAGAGTTATTAATTTTTTACATAAGATCTTGTATGCATCTAAATTTTGTGACACTGCTCAGAAACATTAATAGAACATAAGTTTTTGAGGATATTCTTTTAAATTTTATATTTTTTCTAATCTTTTGTTAGAGATGACAGCTATAATGAATGGTCGAGAACAACTTCAGATTTCAAATGTATGTTTCATCTATTCTATTTATTTTAATCATAGCTGTGATTATTGAAATTTGAAACTCGATACAGTTCTTGTTACTGTGATTGTATTGCTTAATGTTAGAGACTTGTGCTTTGAGCTCCTGTATTATGTCATGTATATATTTGCTAATAACACATACTAAAAATGTAGTTAAGAGTTTTTAATTTTAGTATTGTAGTTTACTATGAACCTTGAATAATGTTGATTGTTTAAATATTTTAAATCAGTGTGGATTACAACAATCTGGGAAAGGATTTTATTGCGCTTTCCATGTATCTCCCTATTTTTCATAATGGAAGCTTCTTTCCGTATTTTGAAATGAAATTAATATATTGATTTGATGTGATTTCGATTTTCGGGTATATAGTTGCTTGATATAAAATGTTTTTATCTTAAGCAGAAAATGAAGCGTTATTGTCCTAATTTAATATTAAGTGACGAAACTCCACAAATATTGGAAATTTTCATTTTTTAATTATTGGATCCACTCACCATGTTTTCATTGGGCATGAGGCTTGTATTTCTAAAAGGCATCTCACGTTGACTATTCCCCCACATAATGGAATATTTTGCACCTCTGCATTTCTTTATAATTATAATACATATTGTTGGGCGGCCACATGTGCAAAGTGTGGAGGTGTTGAAAAGAGCTATTATATGTGGAGATAAGAAAAAGTGAAAAAGTGCTTTGTACAGTAAAAAATTTTACTCCACTTCTACACTTCACGCAAAGAGAACATTCACTGCCCTTATGCACTATGCATGAGAACATGCGGGTCCCGCTCTAATATTAACTAACCTCTTCTTTTAATGTGAAACTATTAAATATGTTCAGTAGAATGTATGGATCCTCACAGTAGAATTTCAAACACATCCCTTCCCCATTCCATACTTCCTACATTTATGCAGACACAAAAATAACAACAAATTGTGAAAATGAGCAGAGATAAGAAAAAATGACTCCACTTTCACACTTTGTACAAAGAAAACATTAACTGTGCTTCTACATTGTAACCTTATTATCTAATATAAAATGGTATCCTTTTAAATATTAAATATGTTCAATACAATATTCAAATCTACAAAATGTATTGTGTGGAGATTTCATTGTGTGTAGCTTGCCATGAAAGCTTTGATTGCAGGCAGTAAGCTTCTTTCACGTAGTCAAAGATCTGCTCAATGAAAATTTGACTATGACGAAATCAAATTTCACTTTAACTTTCAATATCATATTGTTGTGCAAAGGTGAGGAACAAGTAACGTTAACACATAATATGGAGTTGTAGCACATTGTGCAAAGTGCTTAAAGATTATGTGAATCCTTAATACATTTGCTGATTATGTTTCATATATGAAAAGTAGTAGGATATAGCAGATTTGAAGGACACGAGGTAAATTATGGAGTGGAAAGACTCTTTTTAGTTTTCTAGAAACATAATTAATATGCATATGCATAATTAATTAATATTAATAGTAGATTTGATGAAAGCAGGGAAATTTGTCGAGTGGCAATACTCTCAAACCAGAAAGTAGTCGTAAAAAACTATTCGGGAAACATTGACGCAAGGCTATTGAAAATTTTACATTTTCTACCACTTATCAGAAATGGAATGGTGATGTTTTTATTCCGAATTTTACGCAATATAAGTGAATTATCTCTTTTGTGCGGAAGAACAGTTGTATGTATACATTTTCTTGTGATTTTTTGTACATGTTACAAAGTACATAAAAGATATAGCAAAAACGCATAGATTTCTATAATTTGATAATAATAATCAAATGAGACAAAATTAATTTTAAACTCTTTTTCATCTAAAACCTTTACATATTTAGTTATACAAAAGAGCAGTTACATAGAGCTATGAATCTTTCCAGAGTGAAGGATGTGCAGAGTACGAGGTATGTGTGTGAGAATGGGCATGCAAAGGGAATTACATTCAGTAGACGTGAATTTAATTTAACTAGGAGGAGAAACTTTAATTCGGAATGTAATAAGAAAAACTATAAAGAGCGGGGAGGGATGTTTGTTTGATTAGTTCTTTGTCACTGATAGGAAGACCAACTATTGCTAGTGTGTTTATATTTTATTATTTTACAGATTTAGCTGTGTAAAATGAATTATGAGTGCAGGACAAGGTATGTGTGGGAGAATGGGCGTTGCATACAGCTATGAATCTATACAAAATGAAGAATGTACATAAGATGGGGTATGTGCAGGAGAACATGGGTGCATAGGGGACTTTATTCCGCAAAGACACAATTAATGTTAAACTCTTTTCCATTTAAAACTTTAATAAATTTGCTTATTTTAAGATTTATTTTAATAAATCGAATAGAAACGCAACTCTTAGAAAATTTATCAATGTGTATCATTGTCTCTAACTATATATATTATACTTGTGTTCATTTTCCCATATTTCACATTAAATTAAAATTTCAAAACTACTTCCGCAATATGTGTTCGCAATTTTTCTCGCACATTCTTTCTAGCATAAGTCTCCCACAATGTTTATTTTTCCACTGCATATCACAAAACTAGCCTAATTAAACAAAATGTCAACGTAAAATTGGTAGCTCTGATGTTTCCATGTATCTCTAATTTTTCTTGGTTTCTAGAGATGTTAAACAAGTATTAGTATTCCATATAATTTTTAAGAATTCCGCACAATGTAACTTCTTTAGCAATAACCATCAGCTTTTCAGTTAATTTTAGCATGTACTTTGAACCACAATCTTCAGTCAATTTTAGCATGTTTCATTGTCCGAAGTTTTTATTTTCCGGAGTTTTCATTGTGTGAAGCTTCTCTTGTGCAGAGCTTTCACTGTGTGGGACTTTCTTCATGCGGAAATTTCATCATCCTTTTCCTTCTTTGTGTTGATGCTATTTTTCTTATGGAAAGGAATTCCTAAGACCTTAATCATTATCAAGAAATCCTCAAGCACTTCCTCTTTAGTATAGGTATGACACAGACAAAAAAAGGATATGATAATCAAATGGCATAACATCACTTATGACACTTTCGTAAATGACAATAATAGTTTGGAAGAAGTGCCTTTTTTACTTTTTACAATGATGCAATGGCTATCACCAAATCAAATTTAACTTTAAATTTATGAGCAAATCAAATTTATTTAATGATAATTTTTTATTATTAGTTTTATTTCGTTTGTGGACCAATGTGATGGTTATTCACTATTTTGCATTTTTAATTATTATTATTGTTATTGTTATTATTATTCCCTGCATCGCTAGGGACTATAGCACTCATCTCGTAGTTGAAGCCCGCTAACTATCGATTATTTTTTACAACAATTTTTTATATCTGTGCATCGAAGTACAATGCACTATCTAATACATATGTTCAATATTTATAAGGTAGCGTGACAATTATAACCACTAAATTTGGTTATGCTTTTTGTAGGATAATTTTCCAAGTGTTCATCATGCAATATTTTTAGCATACACATTACAAATGCATGTTACATCAATTTTTCAGGTGAGCTAGTTACAAATAAATTTCTTGTACGGGCTGTATGGTGTTGTTTTCATAGTTTCATCCCATGAAGGACTATCTCTGCAAGCTCATTTGCACCGAAGGTGAAAAATGTGTAACATTTTTGTCAGGTAAACAGTGCATTATTTCTTCTATATGGAAGTATTTAGAACATTTCTATAATATACGATACAGTCCTATAGAAATGAGGTATGAAGTTCAAAAACTAGATAATGTGATAGTGCTAAACATGTTTAGAGAAGATACAATTATTGGTGTATAGCTCTTACGTTTGAATTACAATCGTGTTGTGAAATTAGAACCTCTTATTTTTCGTATTTCTATATATTTGATCTAATTCATATCATCAATAAAGTGAAGATGAACACAAGCAAAACAAATACCATTAAAAACAATGATCTTTTCTAAGAAGTGTAATTATGTTTTATTTATTTCATTAAATTGTTTTTACATTATACAACCCAATTTTTTTTCTACTATATTTTTTACGCACTATAACTAAAAACAAGGCTTTTTCAATTTTCAAGAAACATATAACACTCAGAGTTTCGAATACAACATAACAATTACAAGCAAAAAAGTACTTTAAACATTACTATAAAACATTTGCATCTGTTTAGCAACTAAAATCTATTTAGAATTCTATCTATATCCATAGAAATAAGATTTTATCTGGTACCTATGAACCTGATATTGGAGCATACATTAGCAATGACTTTGCATTATTTGGTTTTGTTTTCATTAGTTAGTTCTTACTTAGTATCAATTATAATGTCCTTTTAAGTAGCTATTTCAATGTATTATTTGTGAATAGGAAAAAGGTATCGGATTTGAATGATGTCATAGTAGAGATGGACGAGAGTGTACAGATAGCAATGAGCAATGCTACAGAAATAGATATCGCAACGGAAAAAATGAAAGGAACAGAAAACAACGAAGAAACAAAAGTAAACAGATAATTTTGTGTAGGTTTAGTTAACTATATATAGGATTTCCTTTTTGTGTTTCTCTTTTTCTTTGAATTAATATCAATTTAATGCTCATGGTTAGACAAAAAGAAATCAAGTCTATGCCATTGTTGATCGAAGATATCAATAACAATATATAATAAGGAGAATTTTTCATGGCATTGTCTTAGTTACATATCGAACATTTTTGGACAAATAAAATAAGACAAAAGCAATACTCTATGCAGATTTAACAGATAAGAAAGTCAAAATAACAATAACATTGTTTGTGATAACACATTTTATTGAATAGCATGAGGCAAAACTTATTGTAATTTTTTTTGTTTCTATTAGAGATTTTGAAATAATTCCAGAGAATAAATACGATAGTGGTGAATGTGAAAAAATTGTTTGTCTAAATAGCTTTAGCATTGTATAAAAAATTTGTCATGTTTGTGCAAAGTACTGATTCTTTCCAAATATGACGATTGAAAATTTGTCTCGTAATGAAGATATATTTCCAGTTGGCACAATTAGTAGTATTGCAATTTCTGTAACGCACACAGCAATGCAATATGTGTTGGAAATCAAAGATAGCAATGCAGAACAAGACAGGGCAACAATAAGCTTTGATTTATTTGAATGTTTCATTGTTACAAATTTATTTTCCATCTATTATATTGTTTTCATGTATTTCTTTACAGACGTTGTATATGTAACACGTTCAAGTACACGATAAACTTGTTCCAACATGTCTTTCAATTCAAAGACAATTGCAAGAAAATGTTTTTCCCCCGATTTTGATAAAAAAAATTACGTAAAAAACAAGAAAGATTTTTCCTAACTTTCAAGCAATGTACTATTGACTATTCAAGCAAGGTCACTTTCTGCAACTCAAAAAATGGGCAGAAAGTCATTTTTTTTATGTATTTTGAGCTTTTGGAGGCTCAAATCTCAAAATCAGGCTTCTCCCAAGTATT
>APFE030540460.1:0-41643 GCA_000404065.3 Pinus taeda | reverse complement strand
GAGCTACTCCCAATCTTTTCCTTAAGTACTCAAGTTAATCCCTTGGGAGAGGTTTGGTGAATATATCAGCTACCTGCTCTTTTGTAGGTATGTACTCCAACTTGACAATCTGATTTGCAACTTGTTCTTTGAGGAAGTGGTATTTGATTGGAATATGTTTTGTCTTTGAATGGAAAACAAGATTCTTTGACATGTTGATTGCACTTGTATTATCACATATGATTGGTATAGGCTGATCATATATCACCTCTGCATCTTGTAAAGTATGCTTCATCCATAATATTAGAGGGCAACAAGACACTGCTGCTATATGTTCTACTTTAGTAGTAAAGAGGGAAATTGGGAATTGCTTCTTTCTCAATCATGAAACAAAACATTTACCAAGAAAGAAAGCACCACCACTAGTGCTTTTTCAATCATCTACATCACTTGCCCAATTAACGTCAGTTAAAACAGTTAGTGAAAAATATTTACCTCTTGGGTACTACATTACATTGTCCATTATGGCTCTTAGATATTTGAGAATCCTCTTCGCTGCTATGAGATGACTGTATGGGGGCTGCCTAAAATCTTCCAACAATACCATTTTCTTTCATAATGATTTGTCTAGAGGTTGTCATATATAAGACACTACCAATAATTTATCTATATAAAATCTGATCCACCTCTGGTGTGTCATCAGTCTTGCTGGGTATTGTAACCCTTGGAGACAGTTCTTGGCTATGGGGGAACCAGTGTCCGAGACATCTCAAGATTGATGGAAAGTTTTTAAACTTAGTGGTTAGAGGGACAAACCATGAGGGCTTGCAACCAAAACTTCTAATTCTAAAACCCTAACTTTTCAAAACATAATGGCCATAAAACTTTGAGAGTTGTAGGGTCTTGGACTGAAGGAGTGATTTGAAGAAAAATAGAAGACATTTTAAATCAAGCACTTAATAATCTAGATCTAAATTTCTGTAGAAAGAACCATGGAAGAATGAGCAAGTGTGGATGGATTTACAACATGGTGAAGCGCCCTTTAAGGCTTCTTTAAATAGGGTTTGTAGGCACTCTCTGCTGAGAAAACAACACTAGTAAATCTGCGAAATAAGAGAAACCAACAACTTTCTTGAACTTATGTCAATAGAGAAAAAACATTCATGGAAAAATGAAAACATAAGAAAAGAAACATAACTACAACTACCCAAAATTAGAATCAAACTGTACTATATTTTTTGATTTCAGAATTTTTTTTGGCTTACAATGTCAATCATGACGAACCCTTACAAAATATTCCCATCAGACTTTTTATTCCCCTCCTTTGATTAACCGTCAAATCAATATTGGAAACTTATTTATAAAACGGTGACGACAATCCTAACTTCTAAAAGGATTTGAAATAATTAAAAATTTCAATGCAATGTTATATATATATATATATATTACTGCATAAGACCACTTTAAATGTTTATATACTCATATACAACAAATTATCAACACGTGGGGCCCAACCATTGTCACATAGGCATCAACAAAACACTGAATGGTTTCATAAAACCAAAAACCGCCTCCGGGATCACATATGCTAGTTTCTGGAAATGATGAGGGGTGATGTCGAAACCAGTATGGACCGTTGATCTTTTTGATGGAAGTTTGAGAAACCGTTTATGGGACCACTCCTTTGCATGTGTTCCGTGCAGTTTGTGCCATCGTGACTTCATTGATTTGGAGTTGGAAGATTTTATACCGTTGATTTGGTCTTGGCTATCAACTCTTTGCTTGTGATGCTACGGGCTCTAACTACACTAGATAGACACCAGGTTCGCTTTAGCTTTATCGACAGGTTCTGATCAATATCTCATTTGCATCGTTTACTTCTTCTCTGTCCAGGACTCAACATTGTCATCGTGATCACTGGCTCCTTTCCATAATGAATGAAGGGGTGCCCTTGAGATTCGGTCAAAACCAACATGGCTAGATGTCTCATAATCCAGATTGGCTATAAGAATTTAGGTAGGCATGAGCGTCAACGAAGCCATCTCACATATCTGATAGCTATCTTTTCTTCTTTTCATTTCAAATAGCACACAACAGAACAAAGATTTAAAGACACTACCTTTCAACATTTTGCTCGTGTTACCTCCATAGAGGAAACGCATAAGCCAAAGAGAAAGATAACACAGAGGATATAATTTGGTGCGGAAAATCAACCGAAATCTTTATTTCCTAGCACAAAAATTCCTCTCATTCGTTCAATGGTAAATTACGTTGAAGTGACAGATGGTCTCACAGACAATTATAATGACATGATGATTTATTTGCTTCCACCTGACTCACACTTCAGCTTCAAATATTTTAACGCTGTAACCAACGCCAAATCGCATGGATGCCCAAAACGTACGAGGAGATACGCCACGATCATTCCTTTCATCCTTTGTATCATGCTATAAGATCCTTTGATATCACTTGGCCCGATCGCATGATGCACAAACTACCTATAATTTCGATCCAGTGAGATCAGACACGTCTTATAGCGGAAACTGTGGATGTAGCAACATCTTGAAAATAGATTCATTATATTCATGGAGAATCGTAGGATTTCTCCTCAAACTAATATTACAAGCCACAAATATTTCTAGCGCTCTCTGCTACCAAAACTTCGCACTACCATCATTTACACAATCTTATGAATAAAAGCTCAGACATAGAAGGATATCACGAGTTTGAACAAAAGCAGGAAATAATTATTTATACATCATTACTGGGAAACTTTTCAGACTCGACCACGTAGTGAAGGTGTATACAAATGAACTTCGAAATTTCTCAGAATCCTTATTTAAACTCATATCCAGATAGGTTTTATGATACCAACCATATTGTTAAAACAAATTCTTGCTCCAAGAAAACAACAACTAATTTTTTGCATTTCAATTTGTGAATGTATAGATAAATTTATCAATGGATAAAATAAAAATCACAATTCCGTTCTAATAATTTTATTTCCATCACATCATTGATAACCCTTGTCAACAGGTTGTGCGCAAAGGTAATGGCCCCTGTGGGCTCCTCTCTTGACCTTGTGCCAGAAAAGTTGCCACTCCTTTCATCAAACCTAATCATCCTTTCCTTGTCTAGTGCACGCGCAACATCTATAAAAAATGCCCTTCTTGTAAACAATGAACGATTTTCCAAAACCTCATCCCATGTCATTCCATATACAAGAGGATTAGAGGTCATTCTAAGGAGATGATATTTATATACAAGGCAAGCAAAAGCTTGAATACCTTTAGTAGAGAATTACCCAAGCGATGGTAGAAAGTTTGAGCTTTGCTTTGAATAAGAAATACTCTCTGTATTATAATCGTATGATGTGTAGACTAGTAAAAGCATTACCACTTCCAGTACTTTTACAAAACAGTTGTGAGAGTATATCCTTTAAGAATCCTTGCTTCAAGATAAAACCTATTTTCATTGACAATGTGGTAATTATACCAATTATGGAACAAAAACCGTGTTAAGAGCAATAGGGAGTGCAATATTTCCTTTAACTTTCTCCATTCATTCTGGATAAAGCCAGATACGATGTGCAACATTTCAATTTTTTCCCATGGATTTGGTTTTGAAGTAGAAATTTGTTTGAGCCATTTTCCAGAAACCCAAATGTGAAAAATTCATCTACAACATATTGGCTCCAGTTGGGGACAGTGCTTTGCTTGCAAAGCACTAAGAACCACAGATTAGTGGCCTTAGTTGGGCATGGAGTCAAATTAAACTGAAACTATTCCTAATTAGCTTAAAACATTTGAAAACCAAACCTCTATGAAATCTCTATTGACTGGAACCTTTACTCTGCCTTCTGTCATCTGAAACCAACTTTGTCATCTGAAACCAACTTCTGAAAACTGAAAAGAAATGCTCAATAACTGAGCTTATTTATATACAACTCCTAGCTATATACATAATTGAATTTCTTCAAGTGAAGTGGACCTTCAAATGGTACCAACTCAACATTTGGGCTCTGGACCTAATGAGTCCATGCTTTTGAAATTTAAAAATCAAAATAGGCATGCACCACGTAAAGTCTTGAGACAAAAAACTTGATACATACTCCAGAAATGACATTTGCAAACGCCATATAGTCAGTTACTGGATCATAAAATTGATGAGAAAAATTTGCAGCTGCCTCTCTTACCCTTTTTGGAAAAACCTCCTAACATGTGTTTTGTTGCATAGGGCAGCTACAATCACTGTTTGTCTCTTCAACATTGGGCTTTTCTTGAAGAGGTTGTTGCTGGTCATCTTCTTTCCATTTGCTAGCAAGCCAATTTTCTTGGAATTGTGTAACAAAATCTTCCTCCTCTGAACTATAAGTATCATAAACTAGAGAATCAGATAAGGAGTCAAAACCCTCATCTGAAAGATAATTATCGTAAATAGGAGAAATTAAAAATAAATAACATAGGGCCTTCGAGGGTTTGTTTGCAACTCACTTAATTTTTATTTTTCTTGAATAAAATTGTGAAAACAGAATGTAGAGATCGACTCTTTAAAACCTAGAAAAGACAACCCCAAAGTGAATACCACATGTGAAAATATACAACCAATTGCTGAATCTTATCACCTTCAAGAATCAACAACAAATTTTATGAAACCCAGGGAATTTTTTTCTAATTTGTTTTAACCCATGGAGAAAATTCCTGGATGTGGGGGAACTAGTGCCCGAGACATCTCAAGATTGATGGAAGGTTTTTACAACTAGTGGCCGTAGGGACAGACCATGAGGGATTGCAACCAAAACTTCTAATTCTAAAACCCTAACTTTCCATAACAGAATCGCTAGAAAACTTTGATAGTTGCAGGGTCTTGGACTGAAAGAGTGATTTGAGGAAAAATAGAAGATAAAGTTTAAATTAGGCACTTAAGAATCTGGATCTAAACTTCTGTAGAAAGAACCATGGAAGAATGAGCAAGTGTGGATGGATTTACAGCATGGTGGAGCACCTTTTAAGGCTTCTTTAAATAAGGTTTGTAGGTACTCTCTACTGAGAAAACAACATTAGTAAATATGCTAAATAAGAAAAGCCAACAATTTCATTACACTCACGTCAACAGAGGAAAAACACTCATGGAAAAATGAAAACACAAGAAAGGAACATGGCTGCAATTACCCAAAGATCGAATCAAGCTACAAGTTATTTTATGATTTCAGAGAGATTTTCTGCTTACAATGCCAGTCATGGTTACTAGAATCCGAACTCTAATCAATGTGTTTATCTCAAAAGGAAAAATGATGGCATCTATATTATATTGTTATTATATGTAGATGGCATGCTTGTTGCAAGTTATAACATGCAGGAAATAAATGTGCTCAAAAGAAAATTGGCAAACTCATTTGCAATGAAGGAATTGGGTGCTGCAAAAAAAATCCTTGGTATGAGAATAATTAGAGACAGGAAAAATCACAAATTAACATTGTCTCAAAGTGAGTACATACAAAAGGTGTTGAAAAAATTTAATATGCAGAATGCGAAACCAGTTGGTACACCTTTGGTTGGCCATTTCAAACTAACTAAGGAGATGTGTTCGAAGACTTAGGAAGAGATGGATTATATGTCTAAAGTTCCATATGCATCAGCAATTGGAAGCTTAATGTATGCAATTGTCTGCACAAGGCCTGATATTGCATATGCAGTGGGAGTTTTAAGCAGGTACATGAACAATCCAGGAAAAGAACATTGGATGGTAGTGAAGTGGATTCTCAGGTACCTGAGAGGTACCAAATATCAAGCATTATTCTTTGGTGGTTCAAACATTTCTCTGCACGGATATGTTGATGTAGAAATGACAGGTGATAGAGATGAAAGGAGGAGCACCATAGGGTATGTGTTTACTATAGGTGGAACAATTGTCAGTTGGGTTTCAAAATTGCAAAGTGTTGTTGCACTCTCAAAGATGGAAGCAGAGTATGTTGCTACTAGAGAGGCTAGTAATGAAATGATTTGATTACAAAAGTTTCTGGATGAATTGGGTAAGAAGAAGGAGTTGGGAAGGTTATATAGTGATAGCCAGAGTTCCATTCATCTTACAAAGAACTCAACATTTCATTCCAAGGCTAAACATATACAACTCAGGTACCATTTAAAATGGCCAGTGTTGCAGGATGGATATTTGAAGTTGGAAAATATACACACTAGCAATAATCCTGCAGATATGTTAACAAAAGTTGTAACCAGGGAAAAACTAAGATTCTGCTTAGTTTCAATTGGTCTTCAAGTATGATGATGAAGATGAGAAACAACCAGGTCCAAAGTGGATTCATTGTCCAACAAATGAAATAGTGGTGGAGTTTCTATAATCAGTCTCCAAGTGGGAGATTGTTGGGTGTGGAGCTTGATTATCTTCTTTATTTAGAGGTATCACTGCATTGGACCCTAGTTTGTAGCAAGGTAGTAATTCTGCCCATTGTTTAATCACCATCAGGGGGGGAAACAATGATTTTATGAGCCCCCCCTTGGCGGGGGTACGGCGGTAGCACCTCGAAGCTAAAAATAGATGTAAAATTTCCTTGTAAAATGTTGTAATTTTGTAGTCAATTTGATCTGTTCATTAGGCAGATGATCTAACGGTAGAAGTTATGCTTAATTTATGGTTTTTTACCCTAGAAGGAAGCACATTGCTATATATGAGGGAATTGCATTGTGGCTGTGTATATGTGTATTCTGAGCGAGAAAGAGAGAGGAGATTGTGTGAGAGAGAAGAGGAAATTACAATAGATTTTCTATAAGTTGTATCTCTTCACTTTGCTAGATAATATAAAAGGAAGGGCTGATTGTTTCTTTGTGGACGTAGCCTAAATTGGGTGAACCACGTATATCTGTGTTTTATGCGTTTTCTATGTTTATATTTATGTAATATTTTATGTGTTTCATTGCTTTGTAATATATAATTTTCTAATAGGTATGAGGAAGGTATGTAGCAACCAGTGATATTCTTACCCTAGACAAGGTGAGGGAAAGGATCAAAGAAATAATTTCACTTGAAGATGTTGTTTTGACTCTATGAGGTACTACCCTTAGGGATGGTAGGGAAATGTTTGATCCCAGAGCTAGGGCTTGTATTTTCTCCCAACTTTACCATCAAAATGGCTTCAAAATTGGAGGAGAGATTGAGGATAGGCCAACACAAGAGACCCTAAGAGATCAATTTTTGTTAAAATTGGCAACTAGGGCCAAACTCCATGTGGGTCATCTTATTAATGGAAGATGATATTTTGCTTTGATCCCTCTCATTGAGAGGTGTAGGATTGATCTAAATATCATCTGATTCCAATAAGTATTCATGGAAATATGAATTTATTTGTGTTATGGGACAATTCGTCAAGGTCGGCCAGAAACCAAATAAACCCCACTTATCCTCCACATTGTAGTATAAATAGAAGAGGACTTTAAGCCATTTGACACACTCACTCTTATGATATCTCTTCATTCTGTTTTGGGTTTGATGAAGATGAGATCTAGAGGGAGTGCTCTAGGATATATGTTGCCCTAAGAAGACATGGCCTAGATCTAAATGCAGTCATGGGAGAATACGATCTATGTTGCCGTAATGGAGAAGCCAAATGCAGCCATGGAAGAAGCCTTACTGTAATCATGGAGAAACACCTATGCTGGCATGGAAAGCCTCCTATCACAGTCATGGAACAAGGGTTCTAATGATGTCATGCCCTAAATACAGAGAGACCTAAACTCTGTCTTAGAAGAATCATGGCTACAACCTAACGTTGTCATGGATGACCCTATGGAGATGACCTTAACACAAACTCCTAGCGGCAACACTTAAGCAAGTGTCTTAGCCACAATCTGGCCATTGTCCTGGCCCTAGAAGCAGTCCCCTATCCACTGTCCTGAGGAGAAGTCTTCATGCTAGTCTAAAAGAGACCTAGCTGCAGTTCTATGTAGCCCTAGTCATAGTTTGGATACACTCTAAGTGCTGGCCTTGCAGCAAAAGAAGGGCTCTATGCTGCCCTAACCACAGTTCTCCTAGGAGATATAATCCGTTGTCATTAAGGGTTCTGTGCAGCAAGAGAAGAATTCATACACACTGGAAAGAGGAGGTCTTAAATCACTCTAGACACAGTCAAAAGGAAGTGTATTCAGAATTCCCTAGCCGGAGTCATACCATAGCCTTATGATGCACAGGGACAACGCCAAAGGAAGGTCTAGAAGTAACTTGAATGACATGGTGAAGAGTTCCTCATGATGCAGTAAGGAGGCCTAAAGAGGCCCTAATCTCAGACGTGAAGATGCCCTCATCCACTGTAACATCTAGCCATAACTACAACTATCTCACTATTGGTCAAAAGCATGGACGAGATATGTTTGGGAGCAGCTGTCATTAGATTAGAAGTCAGAGGGATAAGCTACTATCTAGCGTCTAGTTTGGGTCTGCTTGAAGGAATATGTAACTATAGCCTAGCTGCTTTGCTAGGTTGCAAGTTATAGCAAGAATCTAAGGCTGATATGCATTTGCAGCAAAGTGGATGATGTATGTTAAGAGCATCATAAGTATTGCAGCAACATGATGTGAGTAGCATATAAACAAGGTATTGCAGCATGATGATGATGATGTATTGCAGTATGTCTTGAGTGTATGATTAGGTGTAACATAGTGACAGGTGCAACTGATGATGAAGTGCAGCATAGCAGTCATTGAGTACAGACCAGTGATGGTTCAACATTAAGTGCAGATCAGTGATGAGTACAACATTGGGTGCAGAACCATGATGAGAGCATCTTAGTGATTGGAGCAACACCAATGACAGGAGCAACAACATGAAGTGCATAGCATGGTCATTAGGTCCAACACTGTGATGATGAGTGCAACATGGTGCAGAAAGTGGACGAGATGCAACACAATGATAGGTGAAGGAGTCATCTTAGAGAATCAGTTGAAGCAACATGTCTTCAACTGATCTCATGTAGATATAGAAAGTTGAAGTGTTGAATTCTGTTCTAAATGCACTATCTCTTTCTCTCTCTCTTTGTTGAACTATTGTAGAACATAGAAGAAGAATTGATCAAGGGTTTCCCCACATTGGGGTTTGTCCCTGGCTAGCACCACATCTTGTGTCCTCTTGTCTTGGCTTATCTTTTGCGATTTATGTTTATGTTCTATCTGCAGTAATGTTGATGTGATTACTAATCTAGAAAAGATATTGAGCTAACTATGAAAATTGAAATAAATTTCTCTAAGCATAGAAAATACCCAAAATTAACATGGTATCAGAGATGAGGTGAAGACAATGCCCAAGCAAGAGTGAAAGAGAAATAACCAAAGATAGTTGGGAAAGGACAAAAGGATCAATGGATTCCTCATCCCTCTTCAAATTCACCGAGGGTGAAGTTGAAGCAGAGAATATTATCAGAATGGCAGAGCGGAAGTTTTTGATGGCCTACCTAAAGATCACTTCATTGGGAAGTCCGGATGTAAGGGTGGAAGGAAAGGCATATGCCTTGGTTGCAATAAGTTCAGCCATTATGCGAAGGAGTGTCCTAATGGCAGAGACACATCTCTTGATGAAGATAAAAATCATTCCAGGGACATATTCAATGATCAGAGGAATGACAAGTAATGCAGGTCATTAAGGAAATGGCCAACTCTTCAAAGAAAGCAAGGAACCCCAGGTATGAAGAATCAAATGTTGTTTTTGATAAGATAAAGAAGCGTTATATTGTATTGGCCCTCTCCTTCAGATTCTTTAGGAATTTGGCTTATTGATTGTAGTGCTTCAAGGAACTTCATCGAATAGTAGGGTGCACTCTCTAATTTGGTAGAGATGGAAACAATCGTGGGATTATACTTGGAGCTGATTCCACCTATCCCAGAAAGGGTGTAGGGAATGTTACCCCTCAATTGAATGAGGGTAACTCGATTCATTTACAAAATCTATTTTATGTACCTAATTGCAAGAAGAACATGGTGTCCATTTCGGCAATGGAAGTCAAAGGTTACAGGGTGGCACTCATCGATGGAAAGGTACATGTTTGAAAATAGAATTTTCAAAGATGTTTTTGAGATCAGGGTTGTATCAAGTTGCAGGAACTCCACTGGGGACCATGTCCATTGACACATAGCATTAGAGGTCTGTGAGTCAGATGGTGATAGGGATGCCTGAATTCAAAGGAGCATGAAGGTACATGTCTAAGATGTATCGAAGGAAAATCTTACAAGGGGACCGTTCCCCCTCATATAACAGGTTCATAGGTTTGGAACAACCCAGAAGGTTTGATATTCATGACAGGGAATCTCATATGTGTAGGTGGAAGAAAGCCCTCTATGGCTTGAAGAAAACACCCCAGGAATAGTATGAGAGGATTGATAGTTGTCTGATGAAGCTGAGAATCACTAGGAGTGAAACCGATCCAAACCATTGCTCAAAGGTTGTGGATGATATACCTCTCATACCGGCACCTTCTGAGGACGACCAATTTCTGATAGTTGTAGAACCTCTCACTTGCAAAAGTAAGAGGGAGTTGGATTCCGAATGTGGAATGGTAAATTGCAAACCCGTTACTACCTCGAGGATCTTAACCTTCAGAAGTTATATGGTGGTGATGCGGGACCAGATTTGGGAAATGCCTCTGAGTTTCATAAACTCATTTTCATTAATGTTCTTGGTTAACTTTTGTCCAAATATATGTTTTGTAGTTAGCATGGTGAGCTCATATCTGATTGAGCCTCACTCAATTGGTGCCAAGAATCTTCTGAGATATCTTCGGTGCACAATCTCTCATGGATTGAAATACACTGCTAGAAATATGAAGGTACATGATTATTCAAACACTGACTAGGCAGGCAATGTGGAGGATCACTAGAGCACTTCTCAGTGCTGGTTCTCTTTGGATTCTGCTTCGATATCATGGATGAGTAGGAAGCAGAAGTCGATTGCTATAAGCACTGCCGAGACCGAATAAATAGCTACGAGTATGATCTCATGTGAAGCTGCCTCATTGTGGAAGCTCATCAGTGAATTATTTGTACACATGATGAATACCACAATGATTCTTTGTGACAATTATGGGGGGTTCGATTATTGAGGAATCCCGTATTCGATGATTGCTCCAGCATATAGATATTAGATACTACCTTATTTGGGATATGGTAAGTCAATGAGCGAGGAGACTCCATCACATTGAGATTGATGTACAGGTCGCAGACACTTTGTTAAATCCCTAGGAAAAGGTCAAATTTGTGATTTTCCCGAACGAACTGAAGTGGTTGAGAGACCTTTGTATAAGGGTCCTGCATGTTGCATGCATGGATCTCTGGGAGCTTTGGGGGGCTTGGGTACTTACTAGAGCGACATACAACCGCATGGCTACTCACCCTCCCTTGGTGGTGCACTATGAATAGGATGATTAGTTCTCCTATGGGTCGGGATGATTAGTTCTCTCCTGGCAACTATGGAACAGGATGATTAGTTCTTCTATGGTCCAGGATGATTAGTTCTCCATGGCGACTGTTGAATAGGATGATTAGTTCTCCCATGGGCTAGGATGATTGGTTCTCCATGGAAACTGTGGGATAGGATGATTCATTCTCCTATAGATAAGATGATTATTTGTTCTGTCGAGGCATCCTACCCATGCAGTCTAGGACTCATGGGAAGTACTTCTCATCTGATCAATGAGCAGGGAAATGAGGTTAGGGACCATAGTGGTACTATCGATGGATGCATCGTTGTATCTATTGTACTACCTATGTTAGGATCACCTCCATTGATCCGGGATCAATGAAATTGATCTGGGATCAATATGAGTGGTTTGAGACACTCTCTTGTGATATTGATTTGGGATCAATAAAACTGACTTCGGGTCAGTAAGAGTGATGTGACACACTCTCTTCAGATGAAAATGACTTCGGGTCAGTAGAGAATGGTATGAGACATTCTCGATCAATTCTTCTTGTTCATGGTTCAGCAAAGCAGAGTAGTGTAGGGCACTGATGGCAGAGATAGTACAATCAGACATATGGATCAGTGGATGGAGTTCTCCCTAGTTGAGAGGGAGTGTTAAAATTGGAAACTAGGGCCAAAATCCATGTGGGTCATCTTATTAATGGAAGATGATATTTTTATTGGATCCCTCCCATTAAGAGGTGTAGGATTGATCTAAATATCATTTGATTCCGATAAGTATTCATGGAGATATGAATTTATTTGTGTTATGGGACAATTCGTCAATGTCGACCAACAACCAAATAAACCCGACTTATCCTCCATGCTTTAGTATAAATAGAAGAGGAATTTAAGTCATTTGACACACTCACTCTTATGATCTCTCTTCATTCTGTTTTGGGTTTGATGAAGATGAGATCCAGAGGGAGTGCTCTAGAATATATGCTGCCCTAAGAAGACATGCCCTAGATTTAAATGCAGTCATGGGAGAATTGGCTCTACGCTGCCCTAATGGAGAAGCCAAAACCAGCCATGGAAGAAGCCTTACTGTTATCATGGGGAAACACCTACGCTGTCATAGAAATCCTCCCATCACATTCATGGAACAAGGGTTCTAAAGCTGTCATGCCCTAAACACAAAGAGACCTAAACTCTGTCCTAGAAGAATCATGGATACAGCCTAATGTTGTCATGGATGAGCCCTATGGAGATGACCTTAACACAATCTCCTAGCCGTAGCACTTAAGGAAGTGTCTTAGCCACAATCTGGTGACTATCTTGGCCCTAGAAGCAGTCCCCTATCCACTGTCCTGAGGAGAAGTCTACACGCTGGTCTAAAAGAGACCTAGCTGTAGTTCTGTGTAGTCCTAGTCATAGTCCAGATGCACTCTAAATACTGGCCTTATTCCGCAGCAAAAGAAGAGCTCTATGCTTCCCTAACTGTAGTCCTCCTAGGATATATAATCTTCCATCATTAAGGGTTCTATGCAGCAAGAGAAGAATTCATACATGCTAGAAAGAGTAGGTCTTAAATAGCTCTAGACGCAATCAAAAGGAAGTGTATTCAAGAGTGCCCTAGCCGTAGTCATACCATAGCCTTATGTTGCACAGGGACAACGTCAAAGGAAGGTCTAGAAGTAACTTGAATGACATGGTGAAGAGTTACTCAAGATTCAGTAAGGAGGCCTAAAGAGGCCCTAATCTCAGACATGAAGATGCCCTTATCCACTGTCACATCTAGACATAACTACATCTATCTCACTGTTGGTCAAAAGAATGGATGAGATATGTTTGGGAGCAGCTGTCATTAGATTAGAAGTCAGAGGGCTAAGCTACTATCTAGGGTCTAGTTTGGGTCTGCTTGAAGGAATCTGTAACTATAGCCTAGCTGCTCTGCTAGGCTGCAAGACATAGCAAGAAACTAAGGCTGATATGCATTTGCAGCAAAGTGGATGATGTATGTTAAGAACATCATAAGTATTGCAGCAACATGATGTGAGTAGTATAGAAAGAAGGTATTGCAACATGATGATGATGATGTATTGCAGTATGTCTTGAGTGTATGATTGGGTGTAACATAGTGACAAGTGCAACTGATGATGACGTGCAGCATAGCAGTTATTGCGTACAGATCAATGATGGTGCATCATTGAGTGCAGATCAATGATGAGTACAACATTGGGTGCAAATCCATGATGAAAGCAGCTCAGTGATTAGAGTAGCACAGTGACAAGAGAAACAACATGAAGTTCATAGCATGGTCATTAGGTCCAACACTTTGATGATGAGTGCAACATGGTGCAACACAATGAGGTGTAGCAAGTGGATGAGATGCAACACAATGATAGGTGAAGGAGTCACCTTCAAGAATCAGTTGAAGCAACATGTCTTCAACTGGTCTCATGTAGATATAGAAAGTCGAAGTGTTGACTTATGTTGTAAGTGTACTATCTCTCTCTCTCTCTCTTTGCTGAACTATTGAAGAACATAGAAGAAGAATTGATCAAGGGTTTCCTCACATTGGGAATGTCCCTGGCTAGCGCCACATCTTGTGTCCTCTTATCTTGGCTTGTCTTCTGCGATTTATGTTTATGTTCTATCTATAGTTTATTTTAATGTTGATGTGATTGCTAATCTGGAAAAGATATTGAGCTAACTGTGAAAATTGAAATAAATTGCTCTAAGCATAAAACATACCCAAAATTAACAATTTTTTTTATGGCTAGCTTGTCGGGAAATTGATGCCCTAGTTACCCCAACTTGGCTATAATTGGAAGGAGGTGAAAGAATATGAGTTTTAGTGACCACCCTTGGTAGATTAGTGCCTTAACATTTTTGATAATGGAGTCTATGATGAATATGAGTAGGATTTCTTGGTTCCTAGTCAAGGAGGCCACAAGATCACTTCTCTAGCCTTCTAGGTCAAGAAGAAGCAACCTTGTAGCTTTTATACTTCGATGTGAAAAAGAAATGGCGTATCTAGGTCAAATTATTTGATAAAATTATCCTTACAAGATTTCTCTCATATTACATGGCCCATACATCGAGAGATGCTACAATAGAGACAAATTCCACAATTTTAAGCAATAAATGCATGCAACAATTAATTCTAGAACAATGAAAATCCCAATCCAATGTATATGAAAAAATTAAAAAATAGTTACATTAAAAAGCATGTACTTACATGTAACAGTGTATCCAACTATTCAAAATTGACATTAGAGAAGCTCCAAGAGAAGATAGACCAATATCCACACATCAAAATTCATCCATAAAGGTCTAATTCATCCTCTAGAAAAAGTGCGAAAATCTCAAGAGAGATAAGAGATCCAAGCTAAAGTGATGATGAGAAAATGAGCTCATCTCACTTATATTTATCCACAACTTAGGAGTTTGAAATAACATCCTTGGCCTACATAAACCCTAAAAATAAAATAATGTTCTAGTAATTCAAGTTTTGGTGACAAGCCCACCAAACTAGCTCATAAATGAAAACGTAAGCATCTCAAGAGGTCAAATAATAATCTATGCATGTCGTAGGGCCATATAAGAGGCCTAATGAGGTACATGAGTCCCACAATGAAGAATAGGACCCTCAAAAGTAGTGCATAAGGGGTTGGCCCCTTGTAATAACATGTGGCGTTGCAAATGACATGTGGGGGAACACAAGTGTCCTCATGCATCTCCAAGTAAATCGAAGATACCTGTAGATCACCTGCAAGGGGTAGGATGATGGTGTAAGTGATGCCACACCATTGTGAAAGTCCTGGATCATCTTCCAAATGTATGGTGTAGATCTGGGGCCGGTTAGGCATGATGGATCAGGTGCATCCTCCTCATCCAATAAGTGAACCATGAGCAATCTCTGAATGGCTGTGGGGATCCATGGAGTGCAATATGATACTATGGAGGCATATGGCTCTTAATTATCACCTTACATGTGCCAATGTAGCCCTCTAGAGGATTAGAACCCCATATAGGGAGACCAAACACAAGATGGAAACCCATCTGCAATTTTGCATAAGAGCCAATGCATCCCCTAGCCTTCCAATACAACAAGTCATTAGAAAAATTGAGTAAATGATCTTACCTAATCATGGACCACAGGTGCGGACTTCATAATGGCATGTACTTCCATAATGGGCTTTGGGATATGCCAATGTCTCCTAAGCCCCAAACAGGGTTAACCAATGATCCTATTAGGTGGTTTCTACTTCTAAAGGGGATAATATAGTCAAAGTACATCCTTCAAAAGGTGGTGGCATGTGACATATAGGTGAATGAAGTAGGGAATTAGAAGGGGTAGCCCTGGGTCACAAGCTAGGGTACATGGTAGCTAATAAGAGGGAACCCCATACTTGGGTTTATAATGTACACGAGGGAGAAATCATGGTACATGAGGTGCCTCGACCTTGATTTTTACACCCTTCCTTTTATGCCTTTTTTCTTTTTATGATTTTCTTTGATTAACTGCACTAGACTCAAGTGGTTAGAGCATGGTGTATAAGATATAACAATGAATCCCCCCATTTAAGGTGGGGTAGTTCATCGACCACCAGGATTTGGGACAATCATGGGTTCCTATACAATGAAGAAGGCTCATAAAACCTATAGGAACAAGGGTGATAACCATGATGATGGGGTAGAACTCATATATTGGCTTTTCCCTATGTCCTAAATGTACTTGTCCCAACCATATTTTTCATTTTGTGGTACATTTTCCTGTTGAATGTAACCATATATGCTTTTATGTTTCCTTTCAATTGCATCAACCTTTGGGCTTTATTCCAGGCCATGACCCAAGGTGTGGACAAGGGGAAGGGGAAATCTAACCATATATGGACCCAATGGAGGAATGTGGACCCAGGTGGGAAAAATGATGAGTGATCCAAATTAGATCCATGAAAATTATCAGAGTTCTATGACTGTAACAAATCATGACAGACTTCAAGAACCTTGTAAACAAAGAGCTATCAAAAAGGACCTCTAGACAGTGGCAGTTTGTAGCCAACAAGGAACGACAAGGACCTTGGTCAAAGCATGATGACCAAGGCCCATGGAGACCGTGCAGTGGCGCAAAATAATAGTTACGAAGTCCGGATCACGCATCGTTGGGAAAAACCCCTCGAAATGGAATAGCCCCGAGTGCTCAATCATAAGGGAAGTCAAAAACCATGGGAAAAGCGCTAAAGTGAAAGGCGGGTCCCACGCTCCAAAACCGGCGGAATACCAGAGGCGTTTCGGGTGGTAAGCGGGTTTGTTAGGAGAACGAGCGATGCCATACAATGAATGATGTGTGTCCAGTAGATGAGAGAGAAAAACTGCTCTCATCGCAGGCTAACGTTTGAGCAAGTCAACCGCTCGATAAGAGCGATAACCTTAGGATCTGGTGCCCCCAGATCTAACGGTGAAGATTGTGCTCGATGGGAAACCAGATTTGAAGGGAAGGAATAAGCCACAATGCATAAAAGTTTGAAGTATGATTGGACCACTGAGTTGGCAGATGAATCATTACACAGAGTAACCAAAATACCAAACCATTTGAGAAAGAGCTGGCACAGTTCGTGAGAGGAGAAGTGGCCACTTCCCTGTGAGACGTTACATAGTGGTGATGATGTAGAGGTAGGGAATTCCAAGTGAACACCAGCAGGTGATCTGAAGAGACGGAAGAGGAAGAAAACAAGATGGATTGGCTTTAAGCCATGAATAGACAAAAGATAGAGGACAGTGAAAGATAAAGAGGGAGACTGAGAGACAACATAAAAGTGAAGTAGACGCAGAGAGTCAAGCTGACCTACAAAGCTAAGGCAGCATTGAGCAGACAAAAGGCTTGAGAGGTTTAAGCAATCCATGTGAGGATATCTTTCAGGAACTGAGTACCAAATTGGACTCATCCCATCAAGACCAGTTGAGGTCGAGACTTAGTAAGGGGGAGTCTATGCACTCTAGTGGCTTGGGTAATCCAGGAACCACCCTACTAAGCATCATCTATTTTAGGAGGCTCAAACTGAGCTCCTCATTGTAAAAAAAAAACTCTGCTTAAAGACACAATAAAAGAAGGCCACCACTGAAAGCTAGACTGGAGACATAGCCCAGGAGGGTTGGGTGAACTCGTTAAATTTTGTTGTGTTCTGTTTTTTCTGTGTTTCTTTTCCTATTTTCCAGTGTCTATGTACTTTTCAATCTTATGGATCTGTTGCCTAAGATAACATAGACACACACCAGCACATGATTCTGTAATACCTTCATTCATTAATTAATTAACTGAGATCTCTCACAAGCGATTTTCAGATCAATGAGTAGGGTAATAATGGATGGAAAGAGAGTAATATAAGTGGATAATAGAGCGGGACCACACAACCAAAATTAGGGTTTCCCATGAAATACCATCCCTGGAACCAAATGGTCAGTAAAAGAGATCCCACGAGACTAGAATCCAAGGTTAATTCTTAAAAGGGGTCTAGGGGAAAAAATCATAGACCTAGCCCATTATTTCTACTGAATCCCCCCATTAATCCATGCCCACAAGTGTCCATGATAAGAAAACTACAATAATCAATTTCCAAATGACAAGGCATACCTTTAGATTCAGGAGGCCCACCTTCAAACACACAATCATGGAAGATGGGCGGGGGACCTCATGGTTGGCTCATGTGGTGGAGAAAATGGCACAATGAGCTAGATGGTGGCTGCAAGGGGTTGCTGATTTCAGATTGAGGACCATCTTGGAGAAATTATCCTAGGGATATTACCCACAAAATGGTGGGTAACACTACCCACATCATTCCACTGAAATCATCAATGGTAAGCATGAAATATAATTTACTTGAAGGTGCATGAGTTCTTGAAGGACCACATAAGTCCATATGTACTATTTTCAATGATCTAGTTGATGAGTTTTGCTTGGACTTGAATGGTACTCGAACTTGTTTTCCAATCTGACAAGGCTTGCAAATCATGTTCTCTAGATTTGAAAGCTTTGGAAAATCTCTGGAGTCTGACTACATTCTTCTTTCCCAATTTGATAATTTGATCAAAGTTAAAATGTCCTAGCCTTCAGATGCCACAAATAGCTCTCATCAATGTTTAATAAACACCTCTCTTTCTTCTCTGTTAGAACATAGAAATTATTGTATGTTCTATCATCTTCAACTGCTATCTCTCCCATGCCTACAATCTTAATTTGACAATATTTAGCTTTGAACAACACATCATTGCCTTGGTCACACATATGAGACACATTGAGTAAATTATGCTTCAGCCCATCAATAAACATGACACATCCTTGGCTTTACCGACATCCTTGGCTTTACCTATTCTATTAGTGAGGTTGAAAAATCCTTTACCCACAATCTTACAAGGTGAATTCTAAAGGTCACATTACCTTCGCTGACTGGTTTCCATGATAAAAAAATATTTTTATCTCCTGACATGTGCCTGGAACAACCACTGTCAACATACCAATGGATTCCTTCATTATGGGCATATAAAACCACATTACAATTCTCTGTGTTTTCCTTTTCCTTCTAGACTTTAGGTTGCTAGTTTATTTTCTTGATTTTTGGATCAGACCTCTTGTTCCTAATTCCACAATAAACTACGTTATGGCCAAATTTTTGACGTACATAACATTGAATCAAATTGTTCTAACGAGAGAATGAATTTCTGAGTGTAATTTCGCTACTCTTGTGTTTGAAATTCTAATTTGTAGACTAATAAATTCTTTCTTGTGACCTGAACTATCTAAATGACATATTCACCCTACAATATGTTGCCTTGTGCTTATAATTTGTACAAGTAATACAATAGACTAGAAATATGTCTTCATACTTGGGAGAAAATTCATTTTTGAAGATTAGCTGAGTTGTTCTTTGAGAAATTTGATTTTCCTCTCCTGCGTGGTAAAATTTGTTCTAAAACAAATTATTCCTTTTATTTTGTACCAACTAATTTTCCCTTTGCTACAAATTGAAAATTGTGCTCTCTTTACCTCTTTTCTATTGTGTTTGATTTGCTTTGCATGCTATGTTGTCTACATTTTTTAATGCTTGTACAAAAGGTAATTTCTTTCTTTCCCTTCATATCAGTTGTTGAGCTTGACTCAGCTTCAAATCCAAGACCTATTTTGTTATTAGAGACTCTTTGGGCTTCAAGTAGCCCATTTAAGCTTTCAATCCCTTTTCCATTTTTCTCATTAAATCTCAATTGGATTTTTTTCGTTTTCAAGCTCTTTCCTTAGAAAATCAAATTTTGCTTCAAGTATTTCACATGTTTGTTTTTTCTCATTGAGCTGTTGATTGGAATTTCTTGAATCTTCTTACCTTCAATTTATAGGAGTAGAGGTTCTAAAGCTTCAAATTTGTCCATAATCAACAATTATTTTTGTGTTTTATTTTTCTTCCTAAGACTTTGAATCTCTTCAATAACACTGACTAAATCTACTTCTAAGTAAACTTCAACCTCTTCTCCATTGGAGTCTACAACTTCTACTTCCATATTTCTACAACCACAAGCATAAATTCTTTTGACATTTCATGAGATCTATCCTCATTTGATGATTGGATTCCTTCACTCTTAGAGGAGATGGGGTCTTGTATGTACAAACTCTTCTTCTTAGCCTTATTTTTATCCTTTCACACTTTTCTAAATTTCACTCTAGGGTCATATTCATTCTTCTTTTCAAGACACTTAGAAGCAAAGTGACCTACTTGAAAGATAGCTTATCTTTGTACTTTCCTGAGCCTCTCTTGAGCTTCCTCATGAACTTAGCTTCCTCTTAATTTGATTCACAACATGAAACATTATCTTCTTCCTTGGGCTTCTTATATTCCTTGAAGGTTGTCTCCTTTTTTGCAGGCTCGCCATTAGAAATTCTCATCTCATAGGCAGTAAGAGTGCCAAGTAGTTGAACCAAAGTGAGAGTATTCTTGTTTATCATCTCCTCAATGGATGAAACTCTAAGATTAAATCTCTCTAGGAGATATATCAACACCTTTTATAATACTTTTGGCTCTTTAAACTCTTCATCAAGACCAATTATAATGTTCACAACCTTATCAACTCTAAGAAAGTATTTAGCAATACTTATTTTTTTTCTAATGCAAGAGTCGGACCTTTCAATTCATTATTCACAAAATAAAGTACATAGATTACAACCAAAATTTCATGGTCATTGACTATGGATATGTCCCAACAAAACTATACCTCACCCCCAACCTCCAAACTTTACCTATCTCAAAAGAAAAATACATAAGTTTGGACTTGGATACAAAAATAAATCGACCGCCCGGTTTCTCAAACCTAGGAACAGTCCCTCGGAAAGAAATTTTCTCGCCAAACCTAGCCTTACTCTTTCATCTCGACCCTTGCGCCTTACCACTTGATTCAATGGCTGTAGACCAAGTCGGACTGAAGAGCTACTCACCAATTACCTCGAGGGTCCACAAAGTTGCACGAGCAATCTGATCTGCTGAATCTCCATGTGCCATTCAACGATGGAGATTAAAATCACGCTAGCCCGCATGCACGGGTGATAGCATACGATGAGGGTGGTAATCCCTCCATCCCCACCACCACGTGGATCTCAAGGAGTGGGATCACTTTCGAAAGCGAAAAACCTTCTCGCTTGTGAGGGTCGCGATCACCTGAAAACCACTCAAGCCTCAGCAAAAAGAGTATAGTTAAAAGATCTCAAAGAATCATTGGGCCCCACCAAACCCTTGGGCCCCACCAAACTACTCAATGAATCCTAAGCGTTGATTTACCTTGAACCATCGGATGACTGAGCAGAAAATTGCGTGCCCGAAGTCATCGACCTTTAGGGTGCAAGGAGAGTGGTTTTTGGACCGGGCCCTCCACCACGTGTCATAATATCTATGGCATCGCTGCTAAAAATCTAATACCACTTTTAACATGAAAGCGGTGCGATCGCTTCGAAACCACCCAAAGGCGGTTTTTACTTCCGTCACTGCAAAAATTAGGATGATGTGGGAGTTTTAGTTGCTGGTTTCTTCGGTCTGGGAAACTCTGTCGCCCGTCACTGAGAATAGTCCTGATCATGGTCCACTTACCACTAACCTTGGCTTACCTTCCATTGTGCACATTTTTGTCCCACCTGGTGTAGCCCTCTGACTGCTAACCAATACTAGTTAGGTTCTATCATTTTTCTTCTATACTCTTCTTTGTCCTCCTCCGCCTGGTTATGGCAGAGTTTTTTCAAGTTGCTCTGTGCCATTGTATTCCACCTCCTTAAGATAGCACTGTCCTTGCAGCTGACACCTTGGTTGGCAAGAATGTCTGCCAACTTGTTGGCCTTTCTCCTCACATGAATAAATCTGAGAGTACGAAGTTCTTGTAGATGCACTTGAATTCTATGAAGAACTCAAGTTAACCTCCAGTGTTTTGTGACCTTTTTCGGTCCTGTTCCATTACTGATTCTCTTGGCTGCATTTATGACTAACTCTAAATCCGCTTCTATTATGACATTTTGGCAATTGCTCTGTGTCAAATATTCTAAGCATTGTTCCAAAGCCATTAGTTCTGCCATGTTGTTTGTGGATTTACCTAAGTGACCATGGAAGAGGGAGATTATGCTACCTGTATCATCCCTTAGAACTCCGACAAAACCACCCTCCCCTGGGTTGCCTTTGGAAGCTCCATCTATGTTGTACTTTAAAAAACCTTTAGGGGGAGGATGCCAAAATTCCTCCACCTTATCTCTCATGCTTTCTTTCCTGTCTAGACCTTGAGGAGTAAGCCCCTACATGTCTAACAACTGGAGGATTCTTAACTCATCTACTGAGGGAGGATTTTTGGGGAGATTCCTAACCGTGGTGCCCACTGTCTCCTTAAGTTGTTTTATGATTAGCTCCACCAGGCTAAGTGACGCAGTCTTTACCTCTTTGAACATTCTTTTGTTCCTTTCTTTCCACACATTCCAAATAATGAAACTTGGCAGGAGAGCCTAGGTAGAGTTGAGAACTGTTGGAAATAATACTGAGAGGGGGGCTGAATCAGTATTATAAAATTCTTTTCAATATGTCTTCTTGATTTATACTTAATTTAATCTTCAGATATTGATCATTAACTTGTATGTCAGTACCATATAATAATGAGCATGAAACAAGAAAAACAGATAGTCACACCAAAGAACACCAGATATAAGGTGGAAACCCAATGTGGGTGAAAACCAACTGCTGCAATATGTCTCTATCTTCTTTCAATTAGAAACTTCTTTTACAATTATTTTGCACTGGTGCAGTCCTTTTGCAGTACGCAGGCTGCAACCTACAGAGAGCTACAACTCTCTCTTGTTTTCCAGTCTCTCCTGGAAGGGAGCTACAACCCCCTTAGCTCTTTTACTTCTTTGAGGATCACATTTCATTAATTTTCAAACTGGATCCATGGACATCAAATAGTCATCAAGTACATGCAAATCACCCAATCTCCTTATACAATCAACCAGTGAATCACCCAACACTTCAGAATGTTGTAAACATAAAAGTAATACCAGAAATCTAAACCCAGAATTCTGCTGCAATAGATAAAAGATAGTCAACAAAAGTTTCAAGATAAGACCGCTACTTCACCAAGAGGGGCCTGCGAAAATCCACAGCTCTTCTAAGTCTAAACTGCGCAGATCCGCACTGGTGGTTCTTCTGCTCTGCATACTTCTTCTCAGGTCCGCACCCTCACTGTCTAACAGACATCGTACCTCCGCACTGTGACTTTTCTCGCACTGCGTACCTCACACTTCTCCTTTTCAATGCTGCGTGCGGCCCGCACTTCACTTTCTCCTGTGCTGCATACCTTGCACTGAGCCTTTTTTTGTGCTACGTACCCCCGCACTGTGCCTTTTGCTGAGCTGCATAACCCCGCACTGCGCCTTCGGATCGCCTGCGGACTTCTGATTAGGGCCAAATTAACAGTCCTCCAATGTGCCACAGTTAGTTAGATCCATAGATCTGTGCATTCGCCCGAGAGATCACGACTTATCAATAGATTCGCCTGAAGTTTTCTCCTTGATTTAGATCTAGCTTTAAAAACCAATCACCCAAAATTTCAGATCTTAAGATATTCGAATTTCACTAGTGTTTGGCCAAGAGATCTCCTTTCCTTTTTATAGGCAAGCCTTTCACAATACCACAGTCGAAAACCATAGTAACACAATACCATGAACCCAATACCTTGGATCAATATTTTAGATGCAATACCACGGACCAAAACCATAGGATCAAAAACTGTCGGACTAATACCATAAACCATTCAAGAAGATTCCCACGTGCACGTGCTTTTATGCATTGGAGAGAGTGAAACTGGGGTCCACACCTTCTAAACGGAGAACCTGCATGCATGTCCGCACCCCTTGGACGGCGAACCTGCGGGTCCGTAGCTTCATCTAGGATTACTTGCGGGTGTCTTAATTTCCATGATTTTGAGTGCCTATGAGATCTGCCACTAGAGTGAGTTTCCATCAAGTACAACACCTGTGCCATAGTACCAAACCAGAATCATAATGCCAACAATCTCCCCCTTTGAACTTGATGGCAACCTCAAGATCCTCAACATCATTCTCCCCCTTTGACATCAAGGGCAAAGGGTTATGCTCCCCCTGAGAACATGCTTAAGTCTTTTCTCTGTTGATAATGCTCCCCCTGACCAGATCCATAATCCACCATAATCCACCATAAATTTCTTCAAGAAGAACCATAGTCCACCATGACCATGAAAGAGATAGAGACATATTGCAGCCATGTTCAGATCAGCATCCATGTTCTCCTTCTGTGCTACCATAATGCCAACAATGCATTATATGTGCTCCCCTTGAACCTGTGCCATCGATCTACAACCAATCCATAAACCAGCAAATGTACGCATATAGCACATATAGACCTCGCGTACAACCAACAGATGAGATTCAACAACAAGATGATGCATCAACTACCCCCAGCTTTTGCCTGAGCTATTCAAAGGTCTCCTTGGGCAATGATTTGGTGAGAATATCAGCAACTTGTTCCTTAGAAGGAACATACTCCAACTTGACCTTTTGTTCAATCACTTGTTCCCTGAGAAAGTGATACTTGATAGGTATGTGCTTGGTTTTTGAATTCATGACTCGGTTCTTTGAAATGATGATTGCACTTGTATTATCACATAAGATGGAGATAGGTGGTGTACAAGTGATTTGAAAGTCCTGCAAGGTCTGCATCATCCAAAGGAGTTGAGTGCAACAAGATGCAACAGTCACATATTCCGCTTCAGCTGTAGATAAAGCAATCGAACTATGTTTCTTGCTGAACCAAGATACTAATATGGAACCCATAAAGAGTGCACCACCACTTGTGCTCTTCCTATCATCCACACTTCCGGCCCAATCTGCATCTGTATAAGCATGAAGCGTGAGATCTGTATCTCTAGGATACCATAAGCCATAGTTTTGAGTTCGTTGAAGGTACTTAAAGATTCTCTTCACTGCCTGAAGATGAGTTTCCTTTGGGTTTGCCTGAAATCTTCAAACTATTCCCACTACATGCATGATGTCTGGTCGAGTACCTGTCAAATAAAGTAGACTTCCAATCATAGACCTATAGGTTGGTTGATGCACTGCTGCTGATTCATCATTTGCATTGAGGCTGCATCTTGTGACCATGGGGGTACATACTGGTTTTGCATCTTCCATGCCATATTCCTTCAAAATCTTCTTGAGATACTTGGTTTGAGACAAGAAGATCCCTCCTTCATTTTGTTGGATTTGCAATCCAAGAAAGTATGTCAGTTCTCCAAGCAAAGACATTTCGAATTTTTTCTGCATCACCAAGGCAAAGCTTTGACTCATAGCTTCTTCATTGCTGCCAAAGATAATATCATCTACATACACAACAAGTATTAGCAATTTGTCATTTTCAATTTTTATATAAAGATTACTATATGCTGATCCCTTTGAAAAACCTTGTTGATGAAGATATTTGTCCAAACGATAGTACCAAGCCCTTGGAGCCTATTTAAGACCATAGAGAGCTTTTTTGAGTCTGCATACAAGATTTGGATCATTCCCAAGGATGAAACCATCTGGTTTCTCAATGTACACTTCTTCTTCTAAGTCCCCATTCAGAAAGGCTGATTTCACATCCATTTGGAAAACTTTGAACTTTTGAAAGCTTGAGAGAGCAAGGAACATTCGGATGGCCTCAAGTCTAGCAACAGGAGCAAAAGTTTCTTCAAAGTATATTCCTTCTTGTTGAGCATACCCTTTACAAACAAGTCTGGCCTTGTTTCTAATAACATCCCCATTTTCATTCAACTTGTTCTTGAAGATCCATTTTGTCCCTATGACGTTCTTATATTTTGTTCTAGGAACCAACTCCCAAGTGTTGTTCTTTTCAATCTGCTCAAGTTCTTCATCCATTTCCTTGATCCAGCATTCATCTTTGCATGCCTCTTTTACATTTTGTATCTCAGTGGAGGAGAGCAATGCCAAATAGCTTGAGGCTTCTGCAATTGTTCTTCTAGTTTGTACACCTGCTTCTTTCTGCCCCAAAATCAGAGATTCTGGATGATTCTTCTGAATGTACCTAGATGGAGTCCTTTCTTCTATCCTTATCTGTTCCTTTGGTGCCTCTTGAGGTTCTTCTTCATCATCTATCTGATTTGGAGCGTAGTCTTCATCCTCTTTGATATCTTCATGATTTACTTGCCTAGGGATGTATCCTTTTTCATCAACCACTACATCAATGCTGTCGAAAATTATTCCAAGTCTTTTATTATAACACTTGTATGCTTTGCTATAGGGAGAATAACCAAGGAGAATGCCTTCATCTGCTCTAGGTTCAAGTTTTCCAAGCTGTTCATCAATATTCTTAATATAGCATTTGCTCCCAAAATTTTTGAAATGCTTTACCGAAGGAGTCTCACCATACCAGGGCTCATGCAGAGTTTGAGTGCTGTTCACTCGGACATTTTTTTTGTTGAGAATTACAACCGCAACATATGTAGCTTCACCCCAGAAGGTTGCGGGAGTTCCAGACTCATCAAGCATAGCCCGAGCCATTTGTTAGACTGTTCTGTTCATCCTTTCCACCACTCCATTTTGCTGAGGAGTCCTAGATGTAGAGAATTCCCTTCTTATTCCATGTTCTTCACAGAAATTGAAAAATTCATTTGAGGTAAACTCCCCACCTCTGTCGGACCTGAGGCACTTGATTTTGTAATCTAATTCATTTTCAACCAAGGCTTTGAAGGATTAAAATTTTTCGAATGCTTCATCCTTGTGCTTCATAAGTCCTAACCAAACCATCCTGGAGAAGTCGTCAATGAATAATATAAAGTATTCTTCTCCTAGAGGTGACCTTGTCCTAAATGGACCACATACATCTGTATGGACTAGCTCAAGAGGCCTGCTGGCAGATCCTTCCTTCTCAGGGAAGTTAGTTCTGGTTTGCTTCCCAAACTGACATGATTTGCATATGGTGTTGTCTGGAATTTTGATGTCTGGAAGACCACGAACTGCCTGGTATTTTCATGCTCTCCTTATTTGTGAAAATCTTAGATGCCCCAACCTCTAGTTCCATAACTAGTGTTCATCATTTTTGCTCAAATAACATTGTTGTTCTCTTTCTTGAAATATGTATAGATTATTTGGAGTTCTCCTGCCTTTGAGAACTATTCTACCTGTATCAAGATCACGAACACTACACCCATCTGATCGAGATATTACCTCGGTTCCATTATCGCACATATGACTCACACTCAATAGATTATGCTTCAAGCCATAAACATACAAAACATTTCCAACTTTGTCCTTTTCTTTCAACAGAGCAATGCCTTTTCCTTTTATGGCTGCAGGGGTATCATTTCCAAAAGAAACTTTCTTTCCCTTTTCTAAAGCAGTATATGATTCAAGTTTTTCTTTATCACCTGTCATATGCTTCGAACATCCGCTGCTGATGTACCATTGATTTTCTTGTCCTTCTGCATATAAAGCTATCCCACATCTTTCTGGTTGCGGTTCCTTCATTCTCCATGTTTTGGCACTTGAGGTTTGTTCCTTCTGAGTTGTCTTCCAAAACCTGCTCCTGCATTCAGAATCTTCATGACCAAAATTATTACAAATAGAACATTCAATTTCACTTTCAAGGGCGGAAAAGTTGTTATAGGTCCTCTTCGTGATTGCAGGCATACTTCTTTGTTTTTGAGCTTCTCTAGTCATGATTGTCTTATAGGCAACACATTGAGCTGCTTTGTGACCAAAGTTATGGCAAGAGAAACATTGGCCATTGAAGAAATTCCTGCGACTATCATCCAACCGATTGTAGTTTCTACTGACATCCATTCTTGAAGAAAATTGGGAAGATTTTACCTGTGGCTGGTTGTAGATTCTGTTTTTCCTTAAGGTAGCATGTCCTCGATTTTCTTGATAGTCTTTGTTTGTTCTTGAGGAAGACTGTCCCTAATTTACTTGATGATTTCTATTAGGCCTTTGCTCACTTCGTCTTGTTGCATCAAGATAAATTTTGGAGGTGGAAGCTTGAGATGCTTCTCCATTATATCCCAGACCTGTATTGATTAGAGTGGAATGCTGCACATTGATAATCTCATCTAGAGTTTTAGATCCTTTAACAAATTTAAGATTAAGGGCCTTTTTTTTCTCAATTTCTTTTCTAAGGCCAACAATTTCACATTCTAACTTCTCAAAAAATTTCTCTTTTTCATCAAGTTGAAATTGTAGAGTATCAATGATCACATTCTTTTCTTCTAAACATGTTTTGAGTCTAGAAATCTCTTCATAAAAGCCAACCACATCTATAGCATCCATGTAATCATCATCTTCAAAGGCCATTAAAAGTTAATAGTGATTACCTCGTTCATCTTCATTGCTATTTGATAGTCCATCACTATCTTCATGAGTCTAATAGCTTTTCTTGTTTGCATTCTGTTTCTTGTTCCATCTAACAGGTTTCTTCCCCTTACCCTTGTGAGGACATTTGGCAGCATAGTGACCTACTCTTCCACAAGCAAAGCATTTGAAAGGTAAATTACCTCGGAATCGTCCAGCACCCCGTTGAATATTTTTGACAAAATTTGATTCTTCTTCTTCATCTGATATGTGTCCTGACTCATAGTAGACTCCTTTGCCAAAAGCCTTGAAGGCAGCTTCTCTCCTGTCTGATGGTCCTCCTTTCCTCATTTCATAAGCAGTTAGAAATACATGCAACTGTGACATTTTAAGGTTTTGAAGATTCTCCTTTTCTTCTATTGCAGAAACTTTAGATTCAAACCTAGGGGACAGAGATCTTAGAACTTTTTCAACCACAACAGCCTCTTTTACTTCTTCACCCAAATTTTTCATACAATTAACAATCTCATCTACACGAAGAAAATAATTAGCCACACTTTCATCATTATACATCTTGAGATTTTCATACTGAATCCTGAGGGTTTGAAGTTTTGCTCGTTTTACCTGATCATCTCCTTCATAGCTCAGAACAATCTTGTCCCATATCTCTTTTGTGGATTTAAACTGCATAACCTTGACAAATTTTGATTGAGATAGGCATCCTAATAGAGTATTGACTGCTTTTGCATTTGTTTCATACTTCTTCTTTCCAGTCAGATCTGTAGGAGTTGCTGATGGAAAAGTATATCCTGTATCTATGATATCCCAGACTTCTGTACCAAGAGATTGAAGATATTGAGTAACTCTTACCTTCCAATAAACGAAGTTTGTCCCATCAAAAATCGGTGGCCTGATTGATGCTTCCCTCTTGTAGTTGCTCATGATGAAAGATCTTCCTTCAAGTGATCAAGCTTCTTCTGAAGAACCTGCTCTGATACCAATTGTTGGAAATAATACTGAGAGGGGGGTTGTGAATCAATATTATCAAATTCTTTTTCTATGATTTCCTTAATTTAATCTTTAGATATTGATCATTAACTTGTATGTCAGTACCATATATTAATGAGCATGAAACAAGACAAACAGATAGTCACAGCAAAGAACACCAGATATAAGGTGGAAACCCAATGTGGGTGAAAACCACCTACTGCAATATGTCTCTATCTTCTTTCAATTAGAAACTTCTTTTACAATGATTTTGTATTGGTGCAGTCCTTTTCCAGTACGCAGACTGCAACCTGTAGAGAGCTACAACTCACTCTCGTTTTCCAGTCTCTCCTGGAAGGGAGCTACAACCCCCTTAGCTCTTTTATTTTTTTGAGGATCACGTTTCATTAATTTTCAAACTAGATCCATGGACATCAAATAGTCATCAAGTACATGCAAATCACCCAATCTCCTTATACAATCAACCAGTGAATCACCCAACACTTCAGAATGATGTAAACAGAAAAGTAATACCAGAAATCTAAACCCAGAATTCTGCTGCAATAGATAAAAGATAGTCAACAAAAGTTTCAAGATAAGACTACTACTTCACCAAGAGGGGCCTGCGAATATCCGCAGCTCTTCTGAGTCTAAACTGTGCAGATCTGCACTAGTGGTTCTTCTGTTCTACGTACTTCTTCTCAGGTCCACACCCTCACTGTCTAACAGACAGCGTACCTCCGCACTGTGCCTTTTCTTGCACTGCGTACCTCGCACTTCTCCTTTTCAGTGCTGCGTGCGGCCCGCACTTCACTTTCTCCTGTGTTGTGTACCTCGCACTGAGCCTTTTTCTGTGCTGCGTACCCCCGCACTGCGCCTTTTGCTGAGCTGCGTACCCCCGCACTTCGCCTACGGATCGCCTGCAGACTTCTGATTAGGGCCAAATTAACAGTCCTCCAATGTGCCACAGTAAGTCAGATCCATAGATCTGTGCATGCGCCCGAGAGATCACAACTTATCAATAGATTTGCCTTAAGTTTTCTCCTTGATTTAGATCTAGCTTGAAAAACCAATCACCCAAAATTTCAGATCTTAAGATATTCGAATTTCACTAGTGTTTGGCCAAGAGATCTCCTTTCCTTTTTATAGGCAAGCCTTTCACAATACCACGGTCCAAAACCATAATAACACAATACCATGAACCCAATACCTTGGATCAATATTTTATATGTAATACCATGGACCAAAACCATAGGATCACAAACTGTCGTACTAATACCATAAACCATTCAAGAAGATTCCCCCGTGCACGTGCTTTTATGCATTGGAGAGAGTGAAACTGGGGTCCGCACCTTCTAAACGGAGAACCTGCGTGCATGTCCGCACCCCTTGGACGGCGAACCTGCGGGTTCGCAGCTTCATCTAGCATTACCTGCGGGTGTCTTAATTTCCATGATTTCGAGTGCCTGTGAGATCTGCCACTAGAGTGAGTTGCCATCAAGTACAACACCTGTGCCATAGTACCAAACCAGAATCATAATGCCAACAAGAACTTCATTATCTGAAAAATTATTCCTCCAGTTGTTTAGAGTGTTGGCAATACTTTCTTTGTCTCGATCCGACTGTTTGAAGATGTTGGTAAAAAAATCCAATATCCCGTCGGTGAAAATACAACTATTGAGAAGATGCTCAATAGTCTCCTCTTGGGTCTCACAGAGATGACATCTAGAGGGTCCCAGCATGCCCGTCTTTTAAGGTTGTCCCAGGTTAAAATTTTCCTGTGGTGAACTAACCACATGAATAGTTTAATTTTCATCCAGCCTTTGTGCCTCCAAAGCTTTTGCCAAGTTTTATTAGGTGCTTGGGGTTCCAGATCAAGGAGAAAACCTTTAGCTTCCTTGATATTAAAGTTTCCCTCTTTGTTATTACCCCATCTCAGTTGGTCCTGCCCTTGTGTTACTAAATTTATTCTCTGATCCAACAGTCTCTTAAGGGACTCTTCTTTACTATTGCGGGTCCTATCCTCTCTGCCCTCAATTCTTTTCTAGATTCTCCACTTTCCTACATTATGAGGGTTCTCCCAAAAGTCTTTCACCTTTACTAATCCTTGATAGTCAGTCTCTTGCTTGAGGCCTAAAAATTCTTCCTTGAGTAGATTAGGTTCCTGTTGCCATTTATCCTCCTAGAAAAGTGCCAGATCTCCCACTCTGATTTCCCAGAAACTATTTTTTTGAACCACTTCTCTGTTCTCCCAGGCCTTGTTCCATATGGGGGAGCATTTCACTATTCCTGTCATACGTATGATATCAGAATCCGGCCAGGAATTGGCATATTTTTCCTTCTAGATGCTTGTCCATTGAAATTTAGTGTCCTTAACCCACCTCCACCAAATTTTGGCTCCTAGAGCCTTGTTGAGAATCTCTAGGTTGTCCAAACCTAGGCCTCCTTGGTTCTTGGGTTTGAAGATCTTTTCCCATGAGACTAAAGCCCATTTTTTCCTTGTTTCCTCTTTGCCCCAAAGAAAATCTCTTTGAATATTCCAAAATTGTTGCAAGACTCCTATTGGAGCTGGGAGGGCTGATAGCATGAAGATTGGGATAGCTTGGAGAACTGCTTTAGTAAGAACCAGTCTACCAGCTAAATTTAAAGATCTGTTTGTCCATTTCTTGACCTTGTCTTGCATTTTAGTTGTTAATGGATCCCATATAATCTTGTGCCGGGGTTTAGCTGTAAGTGGAACTCCCAAATACTTAGAAGGAAGAGATTCTCTTTGGAAGCCTAAAATTCTGGAGACATTTCTCTAGATGGCAATATGACTATTAAAGAAAAAGACTTTTGATTTGGTAAGGTTAACTTCCATACCTGTGGCCTTCGCGAAGTCATCCAATTTTTTTTTGTAAGCAAGTGATTGTTTGACTGTGGGAATTCCCTGTAACATGGTATCATCTGCAAATTGTTGGTGAGTTAGAACTTGCCCAGTCTCCGTAAGTTGGAGTCCTTTAATTCTTCCCATTACTCTTGCGTGCTTGATGGACCACCCCAACCCTTCCATCACGAGGATGAAGAGAAAAGGAGAGAGTGGATCTCTGTGTCGTAGACCCCTGGAAGGGAGAAAAAGTTTAGAAGGAGAGCCATTCACTAAAATTGAAAAGCTGGATGAAGTTAGAAGGGCCATGATCCATCTGACCCAATTATGATCAAAACCAAACGCTGTGAGCACTTGCTTGATGTATATCCAATTCACTTTGTCATAAGCTTTGGCTATGTCCAGTTGCATGATCATTCTCGCTCTCTTGTTGCAGGTTAACGAGTCAACCACCTCATGAGCTTGAATTATGTTGTCCAGAATTTGTCTTCCTTCTACATACCCTGTTTGTTCCCCGGAGATAAGTGTGGGCAGTAGGGGTTTGAGTCTGTTGGCCACCACCTTGGAAATTATTTTGTAGACAACATTGCATAAGGCAATGGGCCTATATCTCTCTGGTGTTTGAGCATTATCTTGTTTTGGAATAAGGGAAATAAAGGATGTATTGAGAGCTTTCAAAATGGTCTTGTTCCACCTGGAGTCTTCTACTATTTCTATAATATCCCTTTTAACAATATTCCAGCAGGCTTTGAAGAAATCCACATTAAATCTATCCGGACCTGGTGCCTTGCCATTTTGCATTTCCTTGAGGACCTCACTGATCTCCTTTTCAGTTACAGGTCTATTGAGATTACCATTATCCTCTCTGGATACTAGTTTAGGTATGTGTTTGATTAGATTCTTAATGAAAGGTTCTCTTCCTAAAAATTTTTCCTTGGCAATGTCCCGAAAATGCTTTACTAACACTGCTTCTATCTCCTCATGGGCTTGATGAATTTGGCCATTCTCGTCCTTGATCGAAGAGATTCTATTGTGAGTTCTATTCGCAATGGTAGATTTGTGGAAAATTTTTGTATTGCGTTCTCCTTCTTTTAGCGATAGAACTCTAGATTTTTATTTCCAAAAAATTTCTTCTTGATTACACAGCCTTTCCCATTCTTGGTGATATTTCTCTGCTTGATCATTTTTGTCTTTGTCAAAGCCATTCTTGATCAAAGCTTGATTGAGCTCTAGGATTTTGATTTCCACGATTTTTTTACTTGTGAAAATATTGCCAAATTCCTTCTGGTTCCATTCCTTTAGCTTCTGCTTGATGTGTTTTAATCTTTTATGTAGCAGGAACATAGATGATCCCTGAATCTGCAGGTCCTCAGCCCACCATTTTTCAGTGTTGTCAATGAAATTCGGGTGTGAAAGCCACATATTTTCAAACCTGAACAGTTTGTTTCATGGGGTTCCAATGCCCTTGATCTCCATTTGAATCGGCCAGTGATATGAGCCTCCAAAAGGAAGAATTTTTGCTATTATTTCCTTGTCTAGAAGCATGAGCTCTTCAAAGATCATGAATCTATCTAGCTTGGAAGCTACCTGGGAATCCCCTCCTCTTTTGTTGTTCTATGTGCAAAGACCATTGTTTGTCTCAATGTCCACTAGCTTCATGTTTTCTGAAAAGCAATGGAAAGATGAGGAATCTTTGTCTAGTGCTCTTGTACCCCCTTTTTTCTCTGAGAGAGATCTAATCATGTTGAAATCTCCTCCTATAACCCATGGTAACCATGCAAATTTGCTTCGAAGGTCCACTAAGGAATCAATAAACTTGATTTTGTCATCTAACCTTTGAGGGCCATAAACATTCGTTACAAGATATGTGTCCCTATCTCCTGCAGGCTGTATAACAACTGATAAATAATTCCTTGATGCCTCTGCATCAATAATACCTATTTTTTGGGGATTCCAGAGGATGAGGATACCCCCTGCTGTATTTCCTGCTTTGACTTCTATAAACTCATATCTGCTGAGCCACCTACTATGGATTTGTCTTATCTGTTGAATAGAGCATTTCGTTTCTTGGACAAAATTTATATCCAGAGCTACCTATTTCATTCTATTATTTAGCATTCTCTGTTTTCTTTTGCTTCCTAGACCTCTTATGTTCCAAGTTGTAAACTTCATAATTATAGATTGGTAAAGGAGTAACTGGTTAGATCTTTCATCTTACCTGAGTCCATCATGAGCTTTCCACATTCCATTAGAAGCTCGTTCTGCTTTTTTCTGCCCCTTTTTTTCTCGAGGTTTCTTGGAGCTAATCCTGGAGTTGATTTACTGCTTTCATTCCATGATTTCCATGTCTTTTAATGCTGTTATCTTCTACCAAGCTCTTTGCCTGCATTTTCCATAATAATAACTGCTTTATTCGATTGCATTCTTCTTGTGCTAGAGATTCTACCCCACCCGTTGTTCCCTTACTCAAGAACCCTTCTAGATCTAGGTTTTCTCTATCAAGAATCTCTTTTAACTCATTGTCCTCCATTTCCATCTCGCTCTGGGTCATTTCCTGATCTGTATCCATCTTTGATTCACTCATCATGATCCATTTCTATTTTTCCTTTGCTTTTTCTTGATCTTGTTCCTCTTCCTTTTCCTGCTTATCATATCCATTCTTCATTACTTGATTTTCAACTGCTGTATCTTCCTCCTCTTCAAGAACATGGAATGAATTTGGCCTCCCTTTTTGGTCTTCTCTTGGGTATTGATTTAGCCCTTTTTTGCCATTTTTACCTTTGTGAGATACCTTGTGAAATCCATCTGTTTCTTTCATTGTGTTAGGTTTTCTTTTGTTCTCTACTTTACTTAGAGGGCAGTCTCTAAGAAGGTGCCCATGTTCATGAAATTTTCGGCATCTAAATGGAATATGCTCGTAGTCGACTATCTGTACCCATTCCTCATCATGAACCTCTAGTATGACCTCGTCCGGAAGTGCTCCAGATAGGTCAATCTCTACACAAATCCTGGCAAAGGAGGTATATTTACCCCTTCTTGTGGCTTCAGAAGTTTTGACATACCTCCCTAATCTATTTCTTATGGCTGTTAGTGATTATGTTTGCCAATAATCTAGAGGTAACGAATAGAGTCTTACCCAAACCGGGACTGACGTAAAGGTTTCCCTCTCCGGCACGAAGTTCATCATCCACGGCTGCATATAGAGTCCTGTTGCTGCATAGAAGTAGGGCCCACCTTCAAACACTCTGTCTTTGTCCTCAATGTTTGCAAACACCACAGTGAAAAAACCCTTGGATCCTAGATGAAGGTCGATGCTTCCTTTAGGCTTCCAGTGGTATCTGATCCATGCTTGTAAAGCCTTTTCGGTGGGCCATAGTCCCATGAATTTACATATGATTGCATAAGTCTGCATGTGCTCCCTGTGGGCCTGCAGCTCTGGATTATTTAAGATTACTCTAGGAGTGATTTCAGCTTTGGGTTTGCACTGTCCCTTTTGTTTCCTATCTTTTGTTCCCTGGTTTTTGTCATTTTCCTCATCTTTTGTGCCATCATTCTCCTTCTTCTTGTTACTTTCTATTTCCTCTTCCCTATTTTTTTTTCCTCCTTCCATCTTGTTACCTCTGCCTGGTTTTGGGGTAGTCTTGCCCTTGTTAACCACTACCTCTCTGAAGGAGGGAGTGGAGCTCCCTCCTCTACCACCATCCATGGAGAAAATCGCACGCAGAAACCCTCAACCCTGGTCTTCCGCTCTTCCACTCTTAACTTACTCGGCTTTCCAGATTTTGCAACCGCGTATTTAGCAATATCTTCATCATCGTGCATCTTCAAAGATTCAAATTGCATTCTAAAACCTGGAATTTTGGCTTACTTGACAGATCCAGGTGGACCTTTAGAAAAGTACTAGTGGCATGACAAAAGGCTCAAAACTTGAAGTGGTAGAATCTGGATAAGTTTAGCATCAGATCAAAGTTCTTATCATCCTCATAAAAACAGTACAAACAACACTCAAATTTGAGTCCAGATGACAAAGTTAGAGCAAGTCAATGTTTGAGTTTGACTTGTCCAGGTAGCAGGGAGAAGATGGCATGGCATAGTTTCAATGAATAAGGGAGCGCCACATCTAAGGATGCCATTGGACCTCACACATTGCATATCGATGAAAAGAAGGAGCACTTAAGGAAGAACCGAACCCTGGCATTCTTGGATGCGATTGTGATATAACATATCATAGGCTAGAGGAGTTACGAATCAGCCTCGACAGGACTTAGTTACGATGTGATATACATCGCATATCAAAATCTCACGAAATGGATGGTGGTTGCGATGTTGTTTAGGGGAAAAGTGCCAATTGTGATTTCGCGGTGGGCACTGATTGCAATATTGCGATAAGGGCCTCGACCCGATATACTATATATTATGCTTAATGCACCTAGCGGGTCCGAAGATGTTGTAGTGTCATAGATTAGTGTGCCAAGGGTTTCATGCCAATTGCGATAGTGTGATGGGAGAGATAGATGTGAGACATTATGGCATACGGTGAATACTCCTGTTAGATCCATAGATATCGCAGGATGCTCATGTTCAGGCTTGGATTTCCCGCTGATAAGCTGGAATTGCCAATAAACCTACCACTGATACCCATGCACTGTTGTAATGAGTTGTTTTATTAGACATTGGATTTTCTATTGCAAAAGGGTTGTTGTTGTGAATCCTTCGGCCTGCTAACCTTGGGTATTATGTTGGAACTGCCCCGATTTTGGGGGATGCTACCATGATCTTATATATATGACTGTTGTGTTGGAGAAAGGAAAGGGAGACTCGCCGAATACACAAATTTACTACATACAATAGAACCTGACCCCGAAAGCAGGCCGTAACCTTTCCTTGAGCAGTAGGGAGGTTCCTAGAAGGTTGCAGAAGGCCCGATTATCCAAATTGAGAGTTTGGATAGGCATTTTTGCACTATTTTTCACTAGGAGTTCAGTGGTTCTATCTGTTTTCAAAGCTGAGCTCTCCATTCTCTACCCATCTATCAACTTGGAGGTATAAGGGTTGAAATTTCTTGTTGCTATACTTTTACCTCTTTTATGCCACTAATAAAAAAGAAATCCTCCCCGCTATTGAGCAGGGCCTGGAGATGTAGTCCAAATTGGACGAACTCCGTAATCAAATCATTGTGTCATGGTTTTTGTGTTATTCTAATTATTTCCACATTGTTTATGTGCTTTTTAAGTTCCATGGTTAATTAACTATGTTATATGTAATTCTAATGCGTCTGTAAGTAAAATATTTTGGATCAAGTTTGGTATCAGAGGCAGGTTTTGTAGATGCGAATTGCATCCAGAACAAACTGTGAAAAGGAGAAGGAACGCTTAAGTCCTTTGATCCTGAAGTAGGACGTGTACAACAAAGAATAAACATGGGAAATGAAGAAGCTCATTGGGAAGAGGAACAAAATTTCTGAAAGGTGTTCTACAATATGGAAAGAAAAGTGGACAAGATGTTCGAAGAGTATGAGAAGGCACTGGGGCATGAGAAGAAGGATGTCGATGATCATGAATCAAAAAATCATGGAGAAGATCCTCCTCCCTCTCCTTCTTCTGGTGATAGTTCTCATCACTCTCATAGAAATTCAAAACAAAACTCTAAGAAACCGGTCTTCATGTTAGACATAAAGTTTGACCTGCCCATGTATAATGGAGAGTGTAGTGCATAAAAACTCAATAACTGGATCAGACAGGTAGAGGTTTATTGTCGAATCCAATAGATCAAAGAAGATGAGGGGAAATTCCAGTTAGCATCTCGTCAGTTGAGTGGCACTGCTCTTGTTTGGTGGGAGAGCAAGTTACAGAAGGGCAACATGAAGGGAGGTAACCTTATGTCCTCTTGGTCTAGTTTCATTTCTGCATTAGAGGACCAATTCTACCCTCTTGGTTATAAGAAAAAGGCACTTATGGACTGGTAATATTTAAGGTAAGGTAAGGGCTAGAATGTACAAAGCTTCATGGAATAATTTCAGAAACAAGAACTGAATCTAGGCATCTCATTAGATGCACTCGAAAATGTAACTAAGTATATAGGTGCGCTACATAGTTACATCAAACACTCGTTATTATTGTTCGAGCTTAATTCAATTGATACGACCAACGTTAAATCTATACATCTTGAAGGCAGAGGCAAGAATGATCGAGATGACCAAACCAAGAATATGCCATTCAAACCCCAGCATGGAAACTTCTAAGAGAAAGGAAAAGGGAAGGATAAGAAGATCGTCATTCCCAAGAAGGGGGACGAAGCAACACCATCGTGCACTCACTGCAAGAAGGATGGGCGTGACAAGGACCATTGCTGGAAGCTACATCCGGAAGTGAAACCAAAGAGATTCGGTGGAAAGGGGAAGTAGAAGACAATGGCAACAGTAAAGGACCTTGAATCAGATTCTGGCGATGAAACATTGATCACAACCATGAGCACAAGAGGTACTCTTTCTATTAATGATAGTTCTGATTGGGTTGTAAGCACTAGTTATTTGAATGTGCCTATGAGTCATGAGAAAAAGAGAATTGAGCTATTCCACATTAGAGTTGTCATAAAGCACACAAAGGTGGAAACTCTATTTGATTCAGGTTCCCAAGCAAGCTTAACCTTAGAGTCCTTAGTGAAAAGGTTAGTTCTTGAAACTAAACCTCATTTGAGTCCATACCCGCTTAGTTGGGTAAGTGATAAATCAAAATTGCAGGTCACCAAGTAGTGTAGGGCTAGATTTGTAATTTCTTCTAAATTAGTTGATGAGGTAGAGTTAGATGTAGGACCTTTGGACATCTGTGGAATAATCTTGGGAAGCTCATATTTATATGAAAGAAAGGCCATTTTCCTTCAGCATGAAAACAAATACCACCTCACCAAGGATGGGGTAGAGTATATCATCAGAGCTAATCACAAAAAAGTTAGTGCTAGCCTTTTCAGTGTAGGATGAATTAAATTTCTGGTTAATTCTAGTGAAGGGTGCATGCTCATGGTAGTGAGGGCGAAAGAAGCCCAAATGACCTACACTTTCAAAGGCTGTGATCCTGATCATAAAAAGGAATTCTTTGAAATTGTTTCTGACTATGATGAATTGTTTCATGACAAGAGAGGATTTCCCCCAAAACAAGAAATCCAACATGAGATCCATTTGCAACAGGATGCTCCTTTACCAAATGTTCGCATGTATAGGATGGCTTCTATCGAGATGGAGAAGATCAAGAAACAAGTGCATGAACTGTTAAATCAGGGAGTCATCAAACCGAGTTCTTCTCCTTGTTGCTCACTGAACGTGTTGGTGCCCAAGAAATATGACACATGGAGAATGTGCGTAAATTACGGGGCATTGAACAAGATCATGGTGAAGAATCGATACCCTCTCCCTCGCATTGATGAATTGTTAGATCAATTAAAAATGTTGTTTCTTTTTCCAAGAGGGATTTGCATCGTGGTTATGTTGGCTTAGGGGGTCCTGACCCAGGTTCAGAGTTAGTTGTGGCAACCAAAAAAACTCTACGCTGCTGGCCCTTTCAGCAACAACCCGCATAACGCAGGCTGCAGTCTCACTTGAAGTAGTATTAAGGGATGCAAGAACCAAGTTTCTGCATCCAAAGACTAGTGTGATGTATTCCAATGCCTTGGATCTACTTCTGCACATATTGATAGAATTCTAGGGCTCTTTACTGTGACTAGGTTAAAGCTTCCTCCAGACCTTCACGAAGGTCTATGATCAATCCTTGCGGACCATAAACAGTCAATTTACCTACTTTCGCACATCAGTAAGCAACCCTAGATCGGGTTCCGCATAGATCTACTTGATTCATCAAAAAACATAAGAGAAATAGATTCTAACTTCGCAGAAGTGGATAACCATTCATTTCATATATTATTAAGATAGATTCAATGAATTCGCGTAGCATTCATTCAATAATTCAAAAAGAATATCATTAATCGACAACATATAACATAAACAGATTCAATGGAAATACTCAGTAATTCTTCTAACAACCGTCTTTATTATTGATCTTCAATTCACCAATTATAGACACTTCTACCCTGTGCACATAGTTACAGGTGTTCGTGCACTCATTTGCGGACTTTGCCCTGGCCTCCTGTGCACTTAGCTGCTGGAGCCTTTCCTTCTCTACCTAAACGCAGGAAACAAAGCCTTCTGGCCTTAGCAAGTCTTTCCAAAGACAACAAAACTCTTTAATATACCCAATTCTCTATTCAAATTTATCTCTAAGACGCGCTAAGACTCAACTATTTATAGATTTTCTAATACAATACCATGACCCCCTACTCATTGGTGAGTCTTCAAAACTGACCAAAACAAGGGGCCAAGACCCCTTAGACTCCTATCTATCTGGATTCTTTGCATCCAAATTTCACAGAGACTTTACATCTTTTACAAAATTCTTTACAAAAAATGACTAAGTTAACTCAATTCTACCCCTAGGGACCCCATCCTAACAGGTTACCACCAGGTGAAAATTACAGAGCAGGACGTCTAGAAAAATGCATTCAAAAATAAGTAGGGGCTATTCGAATGGATGGTGATTCCATTCGGGCTGTGCAATGCTCGAACCACGTTCATGAGAGTAATGAATGATTTATTTCAGCCATTTCTTAATCATTTTGTTCTTATGTATCTGGACGATATTATTGTGTATAGTAGGACATGGGATGAACACATGTGTCACACAAAGAAAGTGCTTGATGTTCTAAAGAAAGAGAAATTATATTTGTAACTGTCAAAATGCGAGTTTGGAAAGACTTCTCTGATTTATTTAGGCCATATTGTCGGTAATGGGAAATTAAGGATAGATCCCTCTAAGGTAGAGGTGATAATGAAGTGGCTTGAGCTCACGAATTTCACAGAAGTCTAAAGTTTTTTGGGCGTGGTGCGGTATTGGAGAAGGTTCATAGCAAACTTTTCCATTATCACACCCCCCTTGCATGCCTTGACTAGTGTGATGCAGGCCTTTCCATGGTGAGGAAAACAACATAAATCCTTCGACACACTGAAAGAGAAGATCAACACAACCCCGATGCTAGCCTTACCATACGTTCAACAGCTTTTCAAAATTGAAATAGATGCCAACATATATTCCATGGGTGCTATATTGATGCAACAAAGAAAACCTATTTTTTACCACTCAGAGACTTTCTCCCAGGCTGTTGTGAATTATCCTACGTATGACCTGTTGGATACCTATACCAATAGGTTTCATATTTCATGATTGGCAAGTTCAAATGCCAAATATGCTCTACTTTGCTGATTCAAAGATCCCATATTTCCAAGGAAGGCAAGGTATGTACATGCCTTCATGTCTATTAAAATTTTGATGGATGATCCAACAGCCTAATCTGGATCATGCCATGTTTCAATTTTTGTTATAGAATAGAGAAAGAAATCTGTCCAAACTGTTTAATCTTGGCAGATCAGTAGTTAGGCAGAGAAACTAAGGTTCCCAACTGCTTAATCTGGGGCCTTGG
>APFE030540454.1:0-11755 GCA_000404065.3 Pinus taeda | reverse complement strand
GGGAGGAGATGGCTGCGCAGCGGGGGGCATGAGGACCAGCGCAAACCCCCTGCTGATATGAAGGGAAAGCGGAAGGTGGAAGCCGAAGGGAACCCGCATATTCAGTTTGTCGAGATATCAAAAGAGGAGAACGAGGAGCAGAAGGGAAACCAGGAAGAGGAGGCCTGGAGAAATCGCTGGAAAAGGCTACCGGGCGAGGAGAGTGAGGATGCAGACGAAGGCATGGGTCGGTTCGTTGGCAGAGGCAGGGGAGGCCTGCGCGGCAGAGGTAGAAGAGGTCGAGGCCGAAGGGGCCGAGGTGGACGCCAGCGAAAGGACGTGGCGGAGAGAAGAAGTAGGAGGGGGCGTCAATGCAGCCCTCCCCTGGAGGCGGAAGCTGAGCCCGCTGCGGGAGAGGATAACAGGCGGACAAGACAAACTATTGGAGACCGAATAAGAATTGCTGAGCAGGAGTACAGGGAGAATTCAAACCCCAAGATTAGGAGAATTCTGGAGCATTGGGAAGAAGAAGCCATCCAGGCTCAATCAGAAGAAGAAATGGAAGACTGGATTGCCACTATGCCTGATCCTGGCCATACCAGAGGAAGAATGACCCTCTACAAACAGTCTCTTCATTTGTATTGGGTCATGAAGAGGCTCATGGAAAAAGCTTTAGAACAGGTAGCCAAGGAGATGGCTGAGATGGCTCAGAGTCTCCCTAATGTGAAAAAAGAATTGAAGGACATAGTCATCACCATGCTCTTGCAAGAAAAAAGACTAGAGGATCTGCAGCAGCAGCTCGTGGCAAGTGGAATGCTGGTGAAAAAGGAGAAAGGCCAGCAAGCTGAACCTGAAAAGAAGTGATTAAAGGCAGGTTCTTGCTGTTTTTGGGAGCTATCTCGCTTTTGTTTTTCTGTAGGCATGAAATCTTTTGCTGTTTTATATGTAGGAAGCAGTATGTAGGTAATAGTATGGATATAGAACCAGAAACGGAACATGAAACATGGTTTAAAAAGGTGGTTAATTCCATATTTTGTTTTGATGTGACAAACTTTGGATGGTCAAGATACCCGGTTTCCCCTCGGGGCGGGGTGAGGCCATCCTGAAGCTGCTGTAAATATTATTTTATGTTAATAGAAAAGGTCCTACACAGATTACAAAAAAAAAACTTACACAGAGTAACACACACTAAAACAGAGTAATTGTTGTTTTCACATGCCCACCAAAAATTGCTCCACCATTTTCTCCACAGAGACTTGCATTCTTTTCTTACTTCTTACTCTCTAACCTCTCTACACAGTGTAACTCTTACAAAATGACTTTTACATTCATATATAACTCAGCGTGCAATTTTACATTTAATTCATGACACAGCGAAATTAATTTTATTAATTTTGATGTTGTTGTTCAATGTGATCATAATCGCGCAGGTGTTTTGGAGTGTGGGCAAGGTTGTCGAATTAATGCTTGCCCATAGCTATTTACCTAAGTACTTAAATTATTTAAATGCCTTTGTTGGGTTTCTGAATGGTTCACGTCTGACTTCAGACCTTCTACCTTCATATTGAGACGCAACCCGCAAAAATGTCTATCATGTATGGTTGCAAAAGTGTCTGACATGTATGGTTGTTGTTGGGCTATTTATTGTGGTGGTTGGAATTATTATTTCCAACACTCCCCCTTAATCACAACTGCCGCTATTGACAATTCCCAAACAGTTTCTGAAATAAGAAAAATTTTCTCCTGCCAATGGCTTTGTGAAAATATCAGCAAGTTGTTCCTGTAACCTGCAGTGTTGCAACACAATTTCATCATTGTTAATCAACTCTCTAATAAAATGATATTTAGCATCAATATGCTTGGTCCTTTTGTGGAAGATAGAATTCTTTGACAATGCAATTGCTAAGGGGTCATCGCCAAAAATAGTTGTCGCGCCCTCTTGGTCATGATGACAATCTCTCGATATCCCTCTCATCCAAACTGCCTAACATGCTGTTGGTGTTGTTGTGACATATTCAACTTCTGCTATTGACATTGACACTATTGGTAGCTTCTTGAAGGCCCATGAAATGGGTCTGGAACCCAAATGAAAAACATACCCTAATGTGCTCTTTCTATCATTGACACTCCCTGCCCAATCACTGTCAGTGTAACCAACTAGCCTGAAATCACTGGTTGCTGTGTACAAAATGCCATACTATTTTGTCCCATTGACATACTTCAGAATCCTTTTCGCTACTTGTCAATGTATCCCCTTGGTTGTCCCCATGAACCTTGACACCAAACTTACTGCATACATTATATCCAACCTAGTGGCAGTCAAATACATCAGGCTGCCTATAATACTTTTTTATAATGTTGGATTGACATTGCTGCTGCAATCTTCTTTGCTCAACTTCAACCTTGTGACAGTTGGAGTTGGTGCGAATTTACTGTTCTGCATTTTAAACCTCTCCAAAATTTCTGCCACATACTTTTCTTGAGAGATAAAAATGACATTTTCTGTTTGCTTCAATTCTATGCCCAAAAAATATCTTAGCAATCCCAAGTTAGTCATTTCAAACTCACTCTTCATTACTTGTTTAAAATCAGCGATGAGGAAATCATCACTGCCTGTAAAGATCAAATCATCTACATATAAGATGAAAATGAGAATCTTACCTTTGCTCTCTTTGATGTAGAGAGTAGGCTCACTGTCACATTTGTTGAAACCGTTGTTCAACAAGTAAGCATATATCTTGTTGTACCATGCATGCGGTGCTTGCTTCAATCCATAAAGAGATTTCTTCAACCGATATACTTTGTTTCTTGTCATTCAATCTCATAACCATGTGGTTGCACGACATACTCTTCCTCTTTCAGCACTCCATTCGAGAACACTGACTTTACATCCATCTAATACACTATCCATTTATGTTGTGCAGTAATCGCCACAACTGCACGCACTCTCTCCATCCACGCGATTGGCATGAACGTCTTTGCATAATCTCTTCCATGTTGCTGCTTGTATCCTTTGACAACTAGCTTTGCTTTGTGCCTTTCAATCTTTTCCTCAATGTTGCTTTTGGTCTTGTACACCCACTTTACCTCAATAACATGTTTTCCTTTCAGAAGGCTCAATAACTCCAATGTATCATTCCTTTCTATTACTTCTATTTCTTCCTCCATTGCCGCAATCCATTTTTCTTCTTGGACTGCATCTTCACAGTGAATTAAGTCATCTACATGGCAAAATAATGCAAATAAGAAATTTAGACCTGCGCCACTATCAACTTCGTCTTGCTCATAAATTTCATTTAAATTTCTGAATTTTGGCCTTCTTGTGCATGCTGAAGGTGGACTTGATATGTCACTTGGTGTCGCACTTCGTGGTGTGCTTGGAGAAGCACTTGCTTGGCTGTGAAACTGTCATATTATTTGTTGATGGTGTTGCTTGCTTTCTACTTTGTTGTGCTTCAATAGGAGTAGAAGGGGTCACTACTAAGGAATTACATGCTGTTGTTAATTTCCCTCTGTCTTCATGTGGTATGCATGCTTTGACATTAATTGTCTTTTCTAAACTTCCATCCCATGCTTCCTCTTCTATGAATTGTACATCTCTGTTGATTATTACTGGTGAGCACCAGTGTTGCAGTGATAATGCTACAACTCCTATGACTTCTTACTTTACTTTTATCAACCCGATAGTTCGTAACAAACTTGAAAGTGATGATGCTATATGCACAAATACTGACTCTTACTGCAGGCTGTCACTTCGTTAGCTGGTGAAAGATCACTAGGAGCTTAAGCCAACGTCTATGAATTTTTAGAAGAAGCTTTTAACTATAATAAAATAAAGTTAACTCTATAGGGACTATTCTACTTGCAAAAAGAGAAAGAAGATTGGAATGTAAAAGCAAACCCTAGCAAACCCTAATTTACCCAATAACCATATTTTTGCAAGAAAAGAGTTGAAAACTGATGAAATGAGTGCCATTAACTACTAAAAAGGTAAATTTCATTTATTCAAGCTACTTCTGAAAAGAAATAGGAAGAAAACATCTTTTTGTGCTTTTGAGTGTTTTTATGTGAAATTATTATGCTTGTGATTTATCTGGTTGTGATTGTGAGAGGTTTGTGTGAATAAAGATGGATTTGGCTTTTACAGAGGGGGAGGAAGGTGTGGAGAAGTCCTAAGAAGCCCCTAGTACCCTTTTGAAGACTTCCATTGCAATCGGATTTCGAAAAACTACTTACAGAGAATTCTAAAGGAGGCAATAGAGGATCTATAGGAGGATCTACAGGAGGAGGCCAAGAGCTATATTTGGAGTTTTGAAGGTGGAAAAATGACATGAAAGGGTAACTGAAGGCTAGATGAAGGTGTTGAGGTGTCTGAAGCTTGTCAAGGAATATCAAGAAAGAACATGATGGTTGGATTTGTTCAAATGGCAAGAGAGAAGCTTATGGAGAAAAATGCAGAAATTAGGGCAGATTAGTGAAATGTTGTGAATGACTTGGGAAATCTGTGAGAAGTGAGCTGATGCTAGTTACTTTATGGATGTATAGTGAGTTGAGGTGCCTTGCGAGAGATTTGCACATCTACTTACGAAAATTAATCAAAGAAAGTACTAACTATACCATGGAAACAAAATTTTCTCTAACCTTTGAATAGAAAAGCATACAGAGAGATCTATTGTAAAAGAACATGAAATGATCTAGGAAATTGAATCTAAAGCAATACATTAATCTTTCCAAATCAAGTCATCACACTAGAAATTGCATGGGAGAGAAAAACTATCTTTTTGGTGGCAACAATAGTGCTTTGACCTCGAATCATAGTCCCAGAAAGGGAGAAAGGAAATTAGGGCCTGCTATTGGCCTTTTTTGAATCTTAACCTGTCACTGCATTAACCTACTTGAACAATTGAAACAAAAACAACTATGCAAACTATCAAAAGAAACCTAATCTAAACAAAGTAAAATGAATCTATGTAACAGAAATTAACTCATGAACTAAAGTAAAACATATAACTACAAAGCAAGAGGTGTTAGGTAGCTTGAGTTGGGCCCTAACCCAAGAGCTTCAGCCCTTTGAAAGAGATCAGTGTTGGCTCAAAAATTGTTTCATCTTCATTGTCAAAAATAAAAGTCACATTACATAAGGTGTTCTCGAAAAGGAAGCTCGAAAATGAGCTAAACAAGTGCTGCACAAAAATGTGAAAATTCTACTAATGACTGGCTAACATCTAACAAAAAAAATTGAGCACCTAAGCAATACCATTTATACAACTCGAGCCTCCAATATCTCTCCTAAAATCAAGGAGCCCGCCTTCCCAGAACTGGAGATAAACAACAGTCCTTCTTTACTTGCTCGGCTACCCCTTGGATGCATTAATGTGGACCTTTATGCTCTGAGTTGCCCATGGAGGATTTTAGAAAAGGAGTCATAAATGAAGGAGACACCCCCTTACAAATCCTCTTCCCTATTTTCCTCGAGTATTTGCTACCATTTTCTCATAAATCTCTTGACTTTGTCCAAAATTGGCCAAAAAATCTGCATAAAGCACACATTAGACTATATGGCAAAATAACTAACCCAATTCACTCTATTAGCATAAACATATTAAAAAACATGCAATAAACTAATGAGAATGGTGGATTAAGTCGAATTAAGAGGCAAAATGAGCCCATATAATTACCCATTTCGGGGGTTCATCATCACCCCCTACTGAATGGGTTGCTCATCCTCTGAGCAACTAGTCTAACTCTTCATTCTTGATGGCTCTGATAGATTCCCTGACATCCCATGATTCTGATGTGATATCTTCTTCTTTATCATGGAATCCTGCCTTTCTATCCACCTCTTCCCTCTATTTCTATTCTTCCTTTTCTTTTACTCCTTCTAGCAGTCCTAGCAGTAGTGGAGGACTGAATTTGAGGCCAATCCAATTGGCCTTAAAACTTTGCATAGAGTGCTTATACAGTAGCACTCTCCTCATGGCTTCCCTCATCCTGTTTGGGGAGTGATACTCCCTAATCCGTAGGCTATGTGGCAATGTGTTCCACCTTCTCATGTAGGCATAAATGCAATCATCTCCAAAAAATCTCTCCATGTCCTCGAAATGTGAAATAGCCTGGGCCTACTTATTAACATAGTCAGGGACAACTTGAGGATTAGCTACAAGGTTTTCATGGGCATAGATGAGAGCCATGGGGCCTGTTGGTTTTGATCTAACTAATAAGGGTTCATTAAGCTCTTTTGCCATCATTTTCTGGATTCCTGCTGCCCTTTTCTCTTCATGGCTCATCCAAGATGCCATGGCCATCAGCTAAAAGTCACCCAACATAGCATTGGGATCCCATAGGTTCATATCATTAAGGGCTATGTTGTGCAAGTAAAACTCTGCTAGCTTCGCTTTGTCCTCAGCTGAACTATGATCACACAGATTCATGAATTGGCCATAATCCTGAGAAGGTATTGTTCCCCTCTAGGCCAGTGTCTTGATCTAAAATTGGAGCCAGTAATCCTTGAGGTACACTACATATGATTTGGTTGGTTTCCTCGACTATAATGCCTCCATAGCCCAGTTGGCCATGTAGGCTAATTGGGCTTCCCTTTCCTATAGCTACCTTCTCAAGATCAACACCTCATTTTCTGCTTGGGATTCCCTTTCCTATTGCGTCTTATTAATGTCTCATTTTCTGCCTGGGCTTCCTCTTCCTGTTGCAGTCTTTTTAAGATTGATAGTTCATTTCCTCCCTGGGGTTCCCTTTCTTGCAGTTGCTTCTTTAACATTTCATTTTCTGCCTCCAATTGAGCTCTTTTGATGCTTTCTGTATGCCTGACCATGCACAATTCTTTTCCCATTTCCCTCAATTTGTTTCCCATGTGTCCAATGTCTTCCACCCCTCTTGATTTTGCAATCTGCATCCATGTATGGGTCCTTATTCTTTCCTTTTCTAGCTAAAAGAAAAGAGGGACCGAAAACTTTTGTGGGATGATTTTCCCCCTTCCAGAAGGTTGTAGTAAGACCCTAAGTTAGGCTGAGGTCCAGGCTCTGGTATCTCTTTTGCCTTGTCTTCCTCCTTGGTCTATTCTTTTGCCTTCTTTTCAAGTTTTTCAGTCTCTTGGAGCTTTGCCAATGTCTCCTGTAGAGAGGTTTGTGCCTCTTGTAGGAATGTTTTACAGTCCATTAGTTTGATCCTTTCCTTTCAAGTAGAGGTTTTAGGTCTTCCTCTTTCGTAAGTGATGGGATTTTTGGATGGAGATTCCTCCTTTTTTGTAGTAGGGACATCCCCAGTGATGATGGGCTCCTTTGAAGGTGACTGAGGCTTCCCCATCTTTATTCTAGTGCTCTTTCAAGCCTTGAAGTACATAGATAGTTGTCTCTTCATTTTTCCTTGGGCTTGGTTGGAGTACTAAGTGCAGCAAGAACAACTCTGCCTCTCTTACTAGTGTCTTAGGAGACAATCTTGCTTTGCTTCTTCTTCTTCATTTGCTGGTTTTGCTTCTACTGTCTTTGATGTTGTTTGCTCCTCTGCTTACTTATTTTCTGCTTTTCCTGTCCAACCTTTTTCTAAACTATCTTAGGCTTCTTCTTTTTAGTTCTTGGCCTCTTCTTTTCTCTGCTTTGATTTTACCCTTTTCGACTTTTGATTCTTTCTTCTTCTCTGCTTTAGGCTCATCTTTGGTGGTTTCATGTTTCTCCTCTCCTATCTAGTTTTCTTCCTTTTCTGTGTGGGGTTCCTCTTCTTCCAATTGAGTGTTCTTTTTTTTTTAAACAAAATGCAACTTTCCTTCCTTTCAAACTCTGTTCTTAAACTTACATCACTTCTCGATCTATTTGAGGGAAACAATATCTTAAAAAACAAAGAGTATATAGGACAATGTTTTTTTCCATTTCACAAAAAAAGTAGACTACCCAATGCAAGTTCATTTTTTTATAGGCTTAATTTTCTAGAGTTGCATCATCTCTTTACATAGGAGAGTACCATAGAGGAGAAAGAGACATTGTTTCAGTGCAAAGAGCAAATGGAGAAACTGTATATATTTTTAAAAAACACAAGCAAACTCTACTCTCACTTTCCTTCCCTTTTTCAACTCAATACCTCACTTGAAATCACACCACCCTTTGTAGAGACATAAACGAAAAGAGGGTCTACACAAAGCCTACCTCTTTGAGGTTGAATTTTCCATAAAATCCCGAATTTTCCTTTGCAATGCTGCTCACTATCCCTCCTCTAGAAAGGCTCATGTAGGACTGCGTTTGTGCTCCTGTAGAGTCTGATAATGCTCCTATAGAGCCCAATAAGGGGAAGGGTTCTGAAAATGACAAAGAGCTACTGTTTCTAGGTGCTATAGGTGGTAGGTAGCTCATTGCTTTTGAGAGCATGATGATACAAATGAAAAAAAAGGTGATGAAGGTGGTCAAATGCAGCGTACTAAAGATTATGGGAGAGAGTTTCTGTGATGAGATGAGGTGGCAAGAAGGGTACGTTACCCTCATCTAGACCATTGGTCCCTACTTTAGTGCCATTATGAAACTTCATGCCGCCTGCCCACAATCATTTCCATCATTTGCGTTTGGACGCCGCCACTACCTATTTGAATTTTTCCCTAGTTGACTGAACACACGTGCTAATTGCACCCACTGAGTGTTGTTTAAATTGGATGAGGGTGGCCAATTAGCTAGCCACTGATCTCGTTTAATTGCAACCATCTCACTTGTCCATGTAGTTTTTAAATTATACTCATGCAATAGAGGAATAGGTTTAGTCACTTACCCATTAGTCGCTACCGTGTTGTTGCATGCTCAAACTTTGGCATTATATCCATGGATTGTTGTTGCTAGTGCCCATGGCTTCTAAATTGGTGGCTCGGCTACCTCATACTAGTGATCTTCAATCAGGACTGGTCCCCTTACACGTTTTATACATCTATGGCTGCACTGACCCTACCTCTAGAGCTCGATTTCTAAGGGGAACAACTATTATAGGAATCCTACAGGATTTTCTGTAACTGCTTCTCCCTCTAAAAATTTTGCCCGAGGCTTGAGCAGGGACTAGAGAGGTAGTTGAGGAAGGTTTTGTCAGTTGAGGAAAATTAGCTGGTATGCGCTAGGTAAGAGATAAGTTAAGGATGTTGTGTGTTTATTCTTCATTTTTTTTAAAAAGAAAAGAAACAGTATTTCTGTGCAGGGAAGAAAGAAGCGAGTCGAAATGCAGTGGTGCAAGTATGGAATGGAAAGTTAGGAGCATGAATGGTTGTAGGGCGGTCCACAGGTCTTCTACACAAGTTTCTAGCCCTCTGATCCTTTTGTTGACTTGATTTCGAGCTCTCTATGATTGCTATAGGAGCCTCCTGTAGAATGCACAGAGCCTCCTGTAAGATGTATAGTTTTCCAGAACAAGTGAGACCAGCGACTAGGAAAAGACAATAGCGATGGAGAAATGGTCTATCAGAGGTGTATTCGGCTTGGCCATGTCCCTTTTTCTTCTGTGGTGCTCCTCCAATTTGCAAAGCATTCAAAAGAAGTTAATTTTCTGTTCCTATTTTTATTTTTATTTTTTTGAGATAGTCAGGGCACCTCTAGTATGTTTTCACCCTCACTACCTACCCTGAGTGCCTCCAAGGGGAGGTTTTGACCCAGAGATCTTTTATTCCCCTAATTTTTCTTTTCTGGTTTTGTTTCTAGGGTGTGGGTGGAGTGGAGATAGAGACTTGCTCTACTACCAACATTGTTTTACTCAGATTCTCAATGAATTCTTGCTTGGAGAGGGGCTTCCTATAGATTTTCAACCTATGCCCATTGAAAAACATGGGGATGGCTTCTTCATCGATAGTCTTGATCAAAACTGAACCATTTTCATTGCACCTTTCTACCGTGTACGGTCCCAACCATCTTGTCCTCTGTTTTCCCTTGAAATCTTTATGCCTTGAATCATACAGCAGCACCCAATCTCCTTTCTGGAATTGTTTCTCTTTGAGGTGTCTCTCATGCCATATTTTCCTTTGAAGTTGGACTACCACTAAGTGGAGAAGGGTATAAAATATTTGTTCATCCAATCCATTTAGCTGAAGTAACCTTTCCTTTTGTGCATGGCTGAGATCTAGGTCCATTTGAGCTGCCATCCTTAGTGTATTATATTCAAATTCTATTGACGACAAAGCCTTCCTCCCATAGACCAATTCATAGGGTGTGAACCCTGTGGTGGTCTTCTAGGTGGTGTTATAGGCCAAGGTGGTCTCAACCAATCGATCGGCCCAATATTTTATGATGCTGCTCACTACCTTGGTCAAAATCCCTTCCAAAGCTCTATCAGTGACTTCCACCTGTCCATTTGCTTGTGGATGATAAACGGTGGAAGTTTTGTGCTTAATTTTGCGATGTGTGAGCACGTCTTCAATAATATTGGAGGTAAACTGACTCCCTTGATCTGTGACTAGTTCTCTTGGATATCCAAACTTGTAGAATATATTCTCTCTCAAAAACTCAGCTACTTTTTCTTCTGTTGCTGCCTTGATTGCCTTTATTTCTGCCCATTTTGTTGGATAATCAGTGCACACGATGATGTAATATTTCTACTTTGAAGGAGGGTTCACAGGACCCACAAAGTCCATGCCCCACTTCTCAAATTGCTCGAAAGTCACTTGAGGTTGTAGGGGCATTTCATCCCTTGGAATAGGTTTCCCCATGCTTTGACATTGGTCGCATTGGCTGATATATCGTCTTACATCTTGTAAAGAGTGGGCGAATAGTAACTTTCTTGCAGGATTTTGAAGGCAGTTCTCTTGTTGCAAAATGGCCCCCTCAGGGCCCATCATGACAGGTTACGAGAATGTCAAAAACTTCGTCATCCCTGACACAACTCCTCAAAACCTGATCTGGGCCAAGTTTGAAGAGGTTGCCACCAATCCAGGTGAAAGGGGCACTTTTCCTCACGATCTTGATCATCTCTTTGGAGGACAAGTGTGGTGGAAATTGTGCGAAAACCAAGTAATTTGCTATATCAGCAAACCATGGAGAGAGTACTGAGATAGAAAATAGGTGTTCATCTGACATTTGATCATCCACCATCCCTTCTTCACCTACAGGTAGATCTATTCTAGACAAAAAATCATGAACAACATTTTCCTTACCCGGCTTATCAATAATGGTTAAGTCAAATTGCTGCAATAAAAAAAACCATCTAATAATGCAAGCATTTACATCTGGTTTGCTCATTAAATACCTAATTGCAGCATGATCAGTGTGTACAAATTTTTGATAGCCGATGATGTAGTGTCTGAATTTATTTAGGGAATATACTACATCTAGGAGCTCCTCTTTGATTGCAGTGTAGTTTAATTATACCTTTGATAAATTTTTACTTACAAATTATATGGCATAAAGCAGATTCTCATCAACTTGCCCTAAGGCTGCTCCTATCTCTTTGTTCAAGGCATCTATATGAATGTGGAAAGGAAGGGCCGAGTTTGGACCTCTCAAAATTGGGGCAGTCACTAGTTTACTTTTCAAGGTATCCAGAGCCTCTTGATAGTTGTCAGTCGAAATGAACTCAACATCTTTTCCCAAAAGGCCAAACAATGGAGAGGCTAGCTTATTGAAATCCTTAATGAATATTCTATAGTACCCTACTAAACCTAGGAAACTTCGAACATCTCTTACCTTTTGAGAAGGTGGGACGCTTTGGATGATGGAAATTTTGTTAGATTCCACCTGTAATCATTGCTTAGAGATTGAATGACCTAGCACAGTCCCTTCAGTCATCAAGAATTATCATTTCTTAGGACTGA
>APFE030540445.1:0-10658 GCA_000404065.3 Pinus taeda | reverse complement strand
AAGAAACATCTAGAAAAGGAAGAACAACATCAGATTGAGGTAAATATCTTAAAAAGTAAATTAGATGAGAAAGATGAATTGTTACGATTTCAAGATAGTACTAAGATTTTAGATGATATTCTTAGTCGTCAAAGATCTCCTTCTACCAAAACTGGTCTTGGTTTCTACAAATTTGTTGAAGGTGAATCTAGCTCATAGGGTGAGGCAAGGAACTCTAATGCAAAGCCTAAAATGCTCAACAAGGGGATAAGAGGTCAACCCCATCAACAAACAAGGAAAGAAATGCTTCGAATAAAATATTTTACTCTAAACTATGGAAGTGATAGTTGGTTATTTTCTCAGATGAATAATGTTGAGTGTTATGTATGTCATAATCTCCGACATGTTGCAGGAAGAAGTAAAAGTAGAACAGTTCAAGACCGTCGCACAGAAATATCATCACATTCGAGGTACTTTAATAGATATTGCCTTTCTTGCAATATGTTTGGTCACAAATTCATTGACTGCTAAAGAAGTAATATGAAACATGTAAGATGTTATAGATGTAAAAAGTTTGGACATATAGAAAAGGAATGCAGGAACAAAGTATGGGCACCATACCAAAAGGAAAAAATATCATCACACTCGAAGATATGGAAGAAGAAGGAAGTATAATCAGAAATATGTGGCATAGCTGAGTATATAGACATGACAGACTTAGAGGGAGTTGAAAGTGTGAAAATTCAGTGTTCTAAATCTCATACGTAAGTTTCATGAAGACAAGTTATGTATATAGGAAAGTTCCAAGCTACATTGTTGAGTATATGTTGGTTTGAGGAAAAGCAGTGGGACAAACTAAGGAAAAGTAGACTAATATGGTTTAGTCACTTATCTGCTCTATTTGATGATGGTATGGCATAGGTTCACGGGGAGCATATGCTTCTAATAATGCATTTTTGGAATTATCTTGGAAGATCTTGGTACAAATCAACATAATTGTCTTGATTCGGGTGACTCTTTTGATGATGGAAATATATAGGTTGCTAATGTTGTTGATAGATGCTTATGGTACAGATAATATATGGTGAATGATAGTTGATGAATATCATGGTCTTGTTTAGGCCTTTGGTCTAAATGTCATGTATATCTTTTAAAGACCCATGAGTCATATGATGTAATTTGTACCCCCACTATGCATGGGAAGGATGATGTAATAATTTCTATTTCAGTCATGTATAGACATTTGGTATATCCTCACTTGGTTGGGTGGATGAGTCAAATTTGGTATATCCCCACTTTGTTGGGAGATGGATGTATGAGTCATTACTAATAGGAAGTTCATTGGTGATGTATGTATAGAGTTCTATTATTCTTTTGAATTTTTTTTTTACAGACTATGCATGTGCTCAGGGGGGGCATGGACGGATTGGTACATCTTAACATGTAAAAAGTGGGAGCTCAATCAGAGATTTCAACATGTACTTAGGGGGAGCATGAACATCATAATGTATGTCAAAGGGAGAGAATATACTGGTCTACCCTTTTCCCTTGATGTCAAAAGGGGAGAGTAACTCGGTGTTGTTGTTGCCATCAAGTCCAATGGGGGAGATTGTTGGCATTATGATACAGGTGTTGTCCTTGATGGCAACTCACTCAGATGACAGATCATAGTGCAGCAGGTCAATAGAAAATAATTAATGATCAGACTACAAAGGATGAATAAAGAGAGGTATACACAGGTTCACCTTGACAAAGAAGCATCTACATGCGGGTTAACAAACCAAAAGGACCATATAATGTATGCATGCACTTTCACAGAAGGAAAAATTTGTACATCTCGGAAAACTATGATTTGGTCCAAGGCATTTGGTCCATGGTATTTTGATCCATGGTATTGGTCTGACCTATCTGGTTTGAGGTATTGACCCTAGGTATTTGGTCGAAGGTATTGGTCCTAAGTGGTTTTGGACCATGGTATTGAGAAAGGTCTAAAACAATAAAAGGAGGAGAAGATCATTAGGGAAGGGTGTGCAAGTATTGAATATCTTATGAAGTGTGATATCTAGTATGCACGTTATGGGTTTGTGATACTTTTCTTGATTCGAACTAAGGATGCACCTATATGGATGATGATGGATGATGGATCAGGATCTTAAGGCTTGGAATCTATTATCATAATGTGGTTTGATCATGGATAGATTATATATGAATACTGACTCATGTTTTATTCTACAAATGTTATGATCTGGGTATGACTGAATCCTGAAATAGTTGTGAATTTTTTAAGTTAGTATTTGTAGATATGTACATGGGTTCACTTTGGTGAAAGCATGTATAGATGTTGTTTCGGCTCATCAGAGTAGCATATACATTATGAAATATGATATCTAAATTTACAATTGGTTCTAGTGGTTTTTACAGAGTTCTGGGTTCTGCTCTATGTTCTCGTGACTATGTTTTTATGATAGGGCTTCAGTGATTCAATTGTTGGGTGATTCAAAGATTAATGATTGAATATTTAATGATTTGTTAATTGAATGGCTATATTGTAGTGGTAATTGATTTTGAACTTCAATGTTGTCAATGGGTTGAGTATGAAAACTCGATGAAACGTGGCCTTCAGTTTATGGTGTTGTGTTCTAGGAGTATCCAGTCTGAAAATTTATGAAACGTGGTCCTTGGAGGAGAGGAGAAGGTTGTAGCCTTCTGTAGGTCAGTGCTTACATATTGGTAAACATATTGGCAAGTAGAAAAGCTAGGGGGTTGGATCTTCCTTCCAGTAGTAGCTTGAAAATGAGTGAAGGTTGGAGCCTTCAGTAGGCTAGCACCTACGTACTGATAAAAATATCAGCCAATACAAGAGCCACGGGGTTGGAGCTCGCTTCCAATAGTAGCTGGAAAAACAAGTGAAGGTTAGAGCCTTCAGTAGGCTGGCACCTACGTACTAGTAAACAGATCAGCTAGTACAAGAGCTAGGGGGTTGTAGCTCCCTTCAAGTAGAAGCTCGAGAATGAGAGAAGGTTGTAGCCTTCTGTAGGTGGATGCCTACATACTGGTATGAGTTTGCACTAGTACAAGATTGTAAATAGGATTTTATTATATTAAAAAGAAGACATGAGCAGGTGGTTTTTGTCCTGCATTAGGTTTCCACCTTAAATCTTGGTGTTCATGTGTGTTTCTTATGTGTGATGATATGTTATGTTTTTACTGTGCCTGGTTACTATTTATATGGATAATTAAGTACTAATGCATTGATTAAAGATCAACATATGATGAATTAACAGAATCATAAGTTTGTTGGATATACGTTAGTTGCCTTAAATACAGTCCCATGTACACGGAAGTTCCCTTCACTGAAGTAGCCTATATGAATATGATTATGGAAATTAAAATGTTATTGATTTGCTAATACTAATTCACCCCCCCCAAGTCTTATTTCCAATATTCCACCCTCCCCCACTTATAAATACTCCAATCATGGATCCAAATAGGGAGAGTAGAATTTGGTCGACGACGAAGTTGTGTCTGTTGAACCTGGAGTAGGAACCATGCACCCCTTGGCATGTTTCCTAAGATATATTCCCCTATAATCTTGAAGTAATATTCTAGAGAGAATCTTGCAATGAATCTAAAATATTCCCTACAACTCCAAATGTCTCCAACACAGAACAAAACCAACTTTATAGTCATTATTCATGAGTGTTTCTCTAGGAATCCAACCTTGTAGTCTATTTCATCAGCATATATCTACATTTTCAGGCCATCTCTTTAAAGTAGATGTACAAGGTGTCATTTTTTAATTGCTTGTAATTTCATTTCACTACCAATTAATGAAAGAGGCCTCCTGATATTTTGCAGAGCCCAAAGACATAACCCACATTGGGTGAACTTTGTGATCAACCTATTTCTAATAATATAGAGAATAATATAGCAAATTAAAAAAAAAAACACAATGAAATAAATGCCAAGAAAATGCATGGAACGTTCACATAAAATTTTTCAAGCATTTATTTGCTAATTTTTCCAACTGACTACAGACCTTGGATATTCCTTCATGCTACTCCAGTTCTCTTAGTAGTCTATCATCCTTGAGTTGGGCAATGAATCGACTTGGAATTGGCTTCTCATTCATAACATGTTTAAGGTACCAAACCTAACGTCCTCCAACCAACAAGCTCACATTTCCCATTAACCTACACCCAAGTGGTGCACACCCTTCTTTGCATATATAGTCCCTCACGTTATGCTACCACATTCCAAGAAACCTTAGTAAGTTCAACAATAATGATCTAAAGTCTTATAGCTCCAAGAGTTTCACTACCCTCATCGGTCTTCCATGTACCCTTTTAGGCCCTCATATCGAGGCACCTATTCCTTTCTTCCCTATCATTAAATAGGGGAAACACCCTTTTATAACCTTGTTGTCCCATTCATTGTATATTATAATACTATAATATACCTTAATATCATGATACTATCCTTTTGTGGATTCTCGACCATTGTACTCTTCTTTTCCCTTGATTTACAACAAAATGGCATGTGAGCTAGGCTCACAGGCCTAGTCATCACATTGGAAATCTAGACTTAAACTTGTAATTGTGTTGGCCCACATGCTTAATACATTAAACAAAAATACATAGGTAGACATGAGTCCATGAAATTCATCTCATTATCCTAGCAATATCCATCCACTCACCCAATACATAGACACCATTTGAGGGATCCTATTTGAGGGTGTTATAGTTCCATAAAGGTAGAATTATTATCTTTTTTGTGGGTTCCTATTTTATCCTCTTTTGGGTTACCCTCTTTTTCAGGAGGGATTGCATTGGATAATTTTCCATTTACATTAAACCTTTTGAAATATCTAATTTTTGGATAGTATTATAATAAATGGTAGTTCTCATTTCATTTTATGCAATGGAAAATTATGTGTTCATAAGATAGGGTTTGTATTCATCCCTTATTTTGAGAGTTGATTAGATAGATTAAAAAATGAATTTTGAGACATTCTTGTAAGAACAATTTCAGGTCTAGTTTTACATTCATGTTTTTGTTACCTCAAAAGCTTTTAGATAATATTGATGTGTATTTCCAATGCATTCCATAATTTCTTCATCCCATAATTCCTATGGTTCTTAGTAGATAATGATCCATATAGGAACATAAGTTAAATCATGTTGTTTTGGAATGAACCTCTCTACCCCACTACAAAAATTTTGATGTAAAAAATGCGTCTCAAAACAAAAATGTAGAACAAAAATAAACTTTATAAGAACCAATAGGATTAATACTATTATGTCAACCATGAGGACTATTCACCATTTTTAGAGTAAAATGATAAACGGATAAAAAAAACTACATTTTCAACTTATCTTCATACAATTTTACCGAAATTTCAAGTAGGAGCACTCATTGGATGCAAAAATTTTCATCCAATGAATACACATGTGGCATAGTTTGGTTGGACCCTACTACATAGAAAATCTGAAATACATGAAAAATGTGATTGTAATTATTTTTTTTCATGTATTTCATATTTTTTATGTAGTAGGTGTTAGTTTCACTATTTGTATATTGCATGATTGATAAAAACTCCTCTTTTCATATTCATATTAGGGTCTCTCTCAGAATTTTTTGTCATTCCACCTAGGTCGTCATTCAAAACTTTAGTCACTCATGTTAGCACTAGTGAAAAAACGTGACTCACCTACACTCCATCTACCTCCCTTGACCTTTTCCCATGCCCATTCATCTCATTCCCCTCTCTGAGGGTTTTTAGGATACTTTTCTTGGTTTCATGAGATGCATGGCTAAATCATCAACAAAACTTGTATCTTGATACTATTACACCTTCCCCTATCCTTAATATACCTTCCTAAACACTTCCCATCACTCTTGTCCCTCAAAATCATCATTTTTCTACAAACCATAGCCTATTGCTATGACTTCAACACTTTTGTAGACGAGGTGATTATTTCACCCTTTTGCACCCCTTCCACTCACCCAATCATTAAAATTCCAGTTTCCCTTACTTCCTAAAATCCCTTAATACCTCTCAAAATTTTCCTAAGAATTTAGAATTGTTTCCCTTCATTCCTATAAATATCCCAAATCCCCTCTTTTGGCTACATTAAACCCTAATTTCCGCTCCCACTAAGCTAGGGTTGGCTAAGGAATCAAAGACATCTAAGTAGAGGAGACCCAAGGGAGGTCATTTCAGCAAGTATAATGCCATTCCAAATTATAGACATCATGTCTCCATCATTTTTCAAGAAGTCATTCTAAGGGACAAATCATTTGCCACACATAGGGCGAGTTTTTCTTCAAAGTATGTTTCCAATGAAATAGAGATGAATTCTAAAAATCTGAGAGAGGTTAATATCCATAATAGTCCAAGGTTGAGAAACCTCCTTTAATTTTTACACAAGTATTATTTTTTTGGAGAAATGTCAAAAATAAAGTTGGTATAAGAGAGTTGCTCCACTTGTGGAGTCACTTTGGGAAAATAATTTTTTCTCTTAGTTTCGGTGTCCAAATGACTTTCTTGATGAGTTAAATGATACCTAGATATAAATATATTCTCTAATGAGTTATCATGAACTCAATTTGGAGTTTAGGAAGACCTCCAAAAGTTTCCTGCAAGATCACACTTCATTGTTGCACCCTCATTCTACACTTTTTGACCAGTCTTTAGACAGTTAGGCTTTTGGGGCTATACTTGCTCATTTTCATTGCTTGATAGGTCCATTGTGTATCCAAGAGAGATATATTTCCAACGAGCTATCATGGACTCAATTTTGACTTTGGTAAGGTACTCAAAATTCAATTTGAAGTTTGTGCTTCGCACTTGCTTCTCACACTGCACACTTCCTTTTGGTGGTGCACGTTTGACCAATCTTGGCAGAATGACGTGTTGGAGGGTCAAATTAGGTCCATTTTGGAAACAGAAGGTAGATTTGTAAACTAGCCAGGATTCACCTTTCAATGAGCTATCTTGGGCTCAATTTGGACATCAGAAAGGCTGACAAAAGTAGGTCTGAAGATGGCACTGCGCGTTTGCCACAAGCACTACACACTTGGCAAATTGATATGATTTTTTAATTATGGTCTTTTACTACTACCTAGGGGTAAATACATTAGGTTAATAGTGTTCATCAAGTCAAATGAATTAGTTACAATATAATTAGGGATGAGTCAGTTTAAGCACCCTACAGTCTAGCTATGAGCTTAGGTTTTGGTGGAATTGCTCCTCTTATTATGGATTCAACCACTAAGGATGAGAGGAGTTTATTTTATGTCTATGTCTTCCCTTTATTCACTTTTCTCAGAGGTTGGGCTCCATTGGATATTGTACTAGTGTTTGAGAATTTGGCATGGAATATATTGGATGAGTTGCAACTATTTTGGTGAGATTCCTCTCGCATGGTATCTTGATATTGTTTCCTCTTCAGTTACATGTCTATGAATAATTTTTATCTTCCATGATCCATTTCATTTCTAAATATGTTTGATTTTCAAAGTGTGATAAGCTTAATTCATCTTCTATGCTCTTTTTGGGAAAATCATCATAATTTTCTTCATTTCTTCAATTTAAAAATTCATGATTTCCATCCTATTTTTAGCACCTCATTAGTCTAAACCATTCCATCAATATACTATAAAGTGTTGAAGTAACTTTCCTACCTTGGCACCTAGATGTTGATGATAATGAGGCCATTAATGAAGAGTAGATGGCACAACGGTGGGCAACTGGGCCACATGGCCACCCGCGTCCCTCTCCACACCAATTTATGGGAAATTCCAGTCGACCTGCAGGCACATTTACTCTCGTGCTTCAGTCGAGAAATACGGAACAAGCATAAGGCAATGGAGAAAGCAAGCCACATTTCATTCATCCCTCCCTTGCTAAATTGTTCTTGTCCCGCTCATGCAGTGGAACCAAGCTCACACACCATCACTGGCAAGAGGTGTTGGATACTCAGGTGTGTCGACTTTGGAAATGGCATCCATTTACCCCAAAAAATACATTGTGTGCTAACTCACGCTTAGAATTCCTTTGTTCTTCCTCAGCATAAGCAATTCAATCCCCGAGAAACCTCCACCACCCCATCTACAAATCATGAAATCATAGCAGTCATGGCGTTCACTCGCCATCGCATGCAGTGTAGACGGTTGGGTAGTTAAGGCAAAAGAATACGCCCCACGACAACGCCCAACCTTCATTCTACTACTCCATTCTCCTCCCCATCTATCACTCATTCCCGTGGTCACTCCTCCGAAAGATACCGTGATACCCGTAGTAGTAGAGGGTAGTCAAAGGCCCATGACGTCTGAACTGCAAATGCAGCTACCCAAATAGAGAATTCCCCACCACCCTCCCCCACCCATATCACCATACCACCCAATTTCGCTTCCAGAGTTCATTGATTTGGCAAGAAATATTAGCCACAGTTAACATAACCTTCAGTGAAGAGACTAGTTCATAGGTTGAGAAAGATGCTCAGACCCACGACTTTCGACTAGGGAAAAGGAATAGGGGCACAAAGTAGAAGGTATCTAAGAGGAACACGGATGACAATGAACCAGGAAAGCAGCAGAAGGCAGGGAAAATTGAAATTTTGTATGGCAAGGAGCTCGCTAGAAGCAAGCATACGGTTGAGGGCAGAGCGGGTGGCACGAAGGTTGTTGGTGGCACCCCGAATGACACATGAGGCATGCATGAAGGAGGGAAACTCAACAGACATTCAAGCAACAAGTGGCATCACGCATGGCACGTTAGCAGAGGATGACTATGTGTGTCGCATTATGGAAGAGCCCAACCCATACAACATCGAGGGGGTCCTTTGCATGGTTAGAGTGCCGAACCCATATGTCTATTTGCGAGGTGTCACCTTGCGCATCAACAGAGGTTTTACCAACTTGCTATCTCATGTTTTTACTCCTCTTTTTTCAAACCTGTTGGTATGTTTTTATTCATTTTGAACTAGGACCATTGTGTGGGCCTTTTAAGGTTAAATTTCGAGACCCATACGTGGGATGTTTGTTGCAATCTCACTGAGACTGGTTTCCCCTCAAAGGGAAGTTGAGTTTCTTTTTCTGAAAATTATGACATAATGTTGTTCCACACTGCAGAGGCTGGAGCCTCGATGTATCATTATTTTTCTTAATTTCGATAGAATAGTTTTACTTAGAAAAAAAAACTTGCCTACCTTGGTGCATTAGATGTGTGTAATTGTAATCCCCTTTTGTGCTCACTTAGTTCACTCTTTGACCTCATTGACTCATCGAGTGTCTACCCCAATCAAATCAAATGAAAACTTCGAGCTACTATATCTAGCGTAAAGCCCTAATCCATGGAGCCATCATGGTTATGATCCTTTGGAGAGAGCCCTCTCAAGCTTAGTAAGGCTAGCTACCAAGTCAAAAGATTTGTCTCTTGTTACTTAACAAGGACTCTTCCTCAACCTTGGAGATCTTGAGAAGTGATAAGAGTAGGGTCCAATAAAGGTATGAAACACTGGTACACATTTGATGCAAAATTAAACTATGCATCGAACTAGTCCTCCCTCTTGAAATTTTAGTAAAATCTTATGGAGACAAGTTGAAAATACAAGTGAAAAAATATTTTTTTTTAACTTTTTTGTTCTGACTAAGACTATTACAACCCTGTAAATTATGACATGAAAAAGATATAGAAGTTATTGGAAATACACTTCAATCTTATGTAAAAGATTTTCAATTAACAAAAACAAGAATATACTACTAGACCTCAATTTGTTCTTATAGGAATGTATTAAAATGAAGTTGGAGACTATTATTTGAAAATTAATATTATATATATTATATAACATCTTATTCAATCTTTCTTTTTTGATTATTTTTTCCATATATTTAAGATTATGATTATGTTTATGATTGAACATTTAATGTAGAGATATAAAAACAACTAATATGAAATAAGATAAGCTCCTTATGATTACTTAGAACTTAATAGAACTACTTATCATTTAAGAGATAATGGTAGCTATATGTTATTTCTTGCTAAACTTTTGTTGAAGAAAAGAGGAAGTCACCATATTTATGTTAGAATCTCCCATAAATCTATATTAAAAATGAATTTTGGATCCAAGAAACTTTTATATGAAAAAGTTTAGATGTTTAAAAAACCTAAGATATGATTGGTTTCTCCCTCTCATGTCATGATTAATTTCTCTCTCTTTCCCCTCCTCTTGCCCCCAATTCCACCCCACTAAAAACACATACAAAGAGAACATATCTTTATTTTACCCCACTAAAAACACATACAAGGAGAACATATCTTTATGTTATTGACTTGAGGTCCTTTTACAATATTGTATAAGGGAAATGTATAATTCATTCCATGATAAACATGGAGTCACACAATACAAATTCATAACATAGTAAAAGAAAATATTTCAGTTTCACTATATTAAAATACTTCAATAACAAAATTCTATATGATGATGGTAGTGATTACCATCCTCATATTGAAAGTAGAAAAATATAGAATTGAGAAGGAATTTTTATAATCTATTATGAAATGGAAGTAATTCCTTTTATGCTCATAATGACCTTGACATATAACACTTCAAAAATTATTAGCAATAAAAAAATATTTCAATTTCAAGCATAAATATAATATTTGAAATATAAAT